>SKCR01055075.1:0-64124 GCA_019454045.1 Zanthoxylum bungeanum | reverse complement strand
GGTATTTGTGTCTGACCATCGACAGAGGCTTACACATAATTTAGTGTTCCAAGTTAATAAATCAATATATTACCCAACTTTAAGATAACCACTTCATCTTTAAAATGATATTGGAAGAAATCAAAACCATATATAGTTTTTTTTAATATTGAATTTTCTTAAAACCTACTTTCGAACAATTTTATTTACTTGTTTTTAAATTTAGAATCGTCACCATTTCAAACCAATCAAACAACCTGTTAGATACTAGTAATCATTTGACCTCATAAAATTAATAGATTAGATATTAAGTCCTCGTGGGATCGATATTTTTATACTACTTGAACGATACGTGCGCTTGCGTTATACGTGTGTATTTACGCCGGTCATTCTCAACCTCAGCATGATACTCTTTGAACTTTTCAAATGTATCTGATTTGTGATGCATTAGGTAAACATACCCATATCTAGAATAATCGTCAATGAATGTGACAAAGTATTCATAACCACCTTTGGCTTTTACATTCATCGGTCCGCAAACGTTCGAATGTATTAGCTCAAGTGGTTGACTGGCTCTTATATATTTTCCAGTAAAAGGTCTCTTGGTCATTTTTCCTTCTAAACGGGATTCACAAACTGGTAAAGTTCCGAGCTTTAACTGGTTTAAGGCTCTGTTCTTTATCAATCTGTCTATCCGGTCAAGGCTGATATGACCAAGTCTAAGACGCCATAGATATGTGTCATCGTGAGAAATATTTTTCCATTTAGTTTTAGGTTTCTCAACCTAAATCATTTCAGTATTGAGCAGTGGCTTATGTGTTAACGGTCTTAACACATACAAGTTATCTTCTAGTTTCCTTAGCATATAGGTAATTCATTTATGAAATAATAACTATTATTATTAGATAAATGATAACTATCATGCTATAGTTTTGAAATAGAAATCAAATTTCCATGAAAAACAAGAACAAACACAACTTTGTTTAAATTCAAATAACTTTTATTTGAAAAATTGAAAACTGATAACTCCCCATGTTTTACTGAAACAGCATCTCTTGTCCTAACTCTCATAGTAAAATTACCTTCAGCAAGGTTTTTACGTATGTCAAATAGCTGTACCTTTAGCAGATTTAGAAGACTCGACAATATTTGCCTCATCACCGGACCTACGAGGATCCACAAGCATGGACTCGCAATGGGTGAGCTCATTAAGAAGTTGGGTCAAAGTAAAAGTCAACTTGTTCATAACATAGTTGCTTTTAAACTACAGGAAACTCTTCGGAAGAGTTTCCATAATCATGGTCACCTGGCTACGCTCGTCAATACGAGCTCTATGGGTTTCAGCAGTGTTGAGATAGGTCACCATCCTCAAGACGTGCTCTCGGACTGATGGCCCATCCTTCATCTTAGCAGTCATCGCTGAGACCATGGCCTCATGGCATTGACGCTCCGAAGGCTGCCCAAACATGCCCTGCCATGACTCCATCATCTGAGATATTAGAGCCATAGGTTCATGTTTCGTAGCAAGAACCCCAGACATCCCTGCTAGCAAGTAGCAGCAGGCTTTCTCATTTGCTGCGACCCATTTCTGGTAGGTATCGCGCACAGTTTGGCCAGCATTTCTGGCCGGCTCGGGAGGACTCTCCTCCGTCAGGATAAACTTTAGGTCTTCACAGACCAGGATAGCGTTCATGTTACTTTTCCACTTAATATAATTTTCTCCCGTTAATTTATCATTTGAAAGTATGGAAATAATTGGAGAAACCATGGCTGAAAATAAAATAAACATGCATTTGACATTCATTCATCGCATATTAAAATCATCAAATAATTTTGGCATAAAATTAAACATGATACATGAACCATGATTAATGAATTAGAAACCTAAGAGAATTACTATGCCACGAAAATCTATTATTCCACAAGTAAGTGTCGCTGTAGGGTAGGTCAAGTACTTGCATGATAGATCGAGACAATCTCAGTCAATTTAATATATGCGGGAACAACTCTTATCCATATATTAAACAACTACCGTTTCCTTCGATCAAGGAATTTTATTAACAGTTAATTATTCCTTTGTGAGTGTAACCCGTCGTTTCGGGATTCTTGGACTTAACGAGTGAAGTGCCGCCGTAGGGTAGGTCAGTTCACAAGATAAATCTAGAATCCCTATCCTCTCGGAACCCAAACCTGATATTGACCCAAAGTGGACACCATCCGTAGGGGGACGAAAGCAAAGCCGTCTTGAGGCGCCTTTTGAATCTCACGTTTTTTGACTAACTACGGAGATCGCGGGATATACTGTCGTATATCCCTCTCTCACTCACTATTTTTAAAAAAATAAGGTTTCTATGTATAAAATATCTAATATTTTATTTTAACTAGTGTGGATAAATTTATGGCGGCTAAATCATAATTTTTATTTACACTAGTTTAACATAAGTGACCTAACCAATTTTAACTCTTAAAAATTATATCACTAATATTCCATTAGTCTCTACTAATAGTTTTACTCAATTAAACTAATTTAATTAGAGTGGTATTAATGAGTTATTATATTTTAACTCTTAAGATACTAGAACACTAATAAGTTTAAAATTTATGTAATTCTAAAAAAAAGGTAAAATTTTAATTAAACATTTTAATAAATCTTAGTGCGTTATAAAATCCAATGGTACGTGGAATTGTATCCGAGTGCAGATCATATTACCGTCCATTCGGATTCGACTATAGAATTTATATCCGGGTTTCCATCATATATACCAATGGAATTTATTATGCACCAATAAGGCCCAATTTATTAGAATTTAAATTTTAAACCATAAATCCAATTAATCTAATTAATTGATTTCCATGCATATCATATTCTAATTTAAACATTTTAAATTACATAAAATCATATTTTTATATCTATAATGATAATGCATCTATGACATGTTATGGCATGTAAAATGCAAGAGTAGGCACCCTAAGCTATATGACATGTTATTCAAACAATTCGAAATAAATATACATATAACATAAAAAATATTTTGCATTGACCGGGCTCTTATTTTTCCTATACTAATCTAATTAGTACATAAGATTCACCAAGGCATCCCTTGGTCTTCAATTCCCGCTTCAAAGTGGTGTTGGCTCCTTTGGCGTCTTCGGTGCTCCAAATTACAAAAATTGAAATTTTACATTGAAAAATAAAATTACAACAAATGTAAATAATGGCCTTATGACCTTACATCCCCAAAACAAAACCAACTACAAAAATAAGAGCCGGAAAAATTTACGACCAATGCAAAATCCATTCATCACATGAAATAACAAAAACATTCATCATATGAATATCACATTGTGCCCCACTCATCTAAACATGCATATCATATTTATAACTCATATAAATATATTAAAAACAGAAACTTTAAATGAAAAAGAGGGTTAAGAACACTTTTCAACCTCACTCTTGATGCCAGTTGTGTGATCATTTGTTTTTCCTCACACTTTTCAAACACAGTGACCATTCAACTCCCATGCGTCATCGTTGCTGTGTGATCATTTGTTAACTTCATCTTGGCCAGCACTTTGTGAAATTATTTTTATTATATTAACAAAAACACAACCATTTAGATGAACCGAAAACAAATAAAATATATAAAACCAATCAACATGTGTGGCCTGAGACTTTCCAATTTCCCATGTCACGCAAGTCAAGCCGTGTGCTTTAATCAACCACATGATCAAACTCATTAAGATTTAAACATGCCAACATATTCATATGCACGATCATGCATCCAATATAGCCACGGCCAATCATGAAACATGAGCCACGAAGTATATCCAATCACGAACAAATCCAGATCAACAAAAGAAATAAAAGGTTTTGATACCATTACATATTAATTAAGCTCTTAATTAAATATTCTGAATTATTAACTCCGGGTTAGTCCACTAAAAACCCGAAGTTGCACTCTCGTTGCCGCATATGATATATTAAGCCGAACCAAGTCGGTGTCCATCGATATAATCATTACATACGAATTGGCCCTTCACGAGTATCTCGTAATTAGAGTAGGGTCATAATGTCCGTTATACCCCTCTAATTATTTTTACCTTAAGTACCATTGATTCTCCAATGAACAATTTATTCATAACCATTATGAATTTTAATCTTTCTATTCGTAACAGAAAGACTTGAGCGCTCAAATCGTTCAAGCACCAAATCAACCCTTAAGAAAGATACTCATCTACTTCTCGCAAGAAGGAGTGAACTCTATGTCTATGTAAAACGTTCACAGCTACACAACAGACCATGCCCCCAAAGTACGTAGCTATTGGTCAGGACTGCTACACCAACCTCATCTTTGTAAATCAAAGGACATGGCCTCTCATGCAGGAGTTTGCAGTACACTCAGGATTAAGATCAATCCATATATGACCATCTTGTAGATCGAAATGACTTTTTTAGTTTAACGGATATTATAAGAATGTCATTTCCATATGGGTCCAGTCTTATATGATCGCATCATACAATGTGCCTCCATTCTCTTGTCTCTACCTGGACGATCCGGATCAAGATCGTCATACAAATATAGAATGGACCGCAGCTATAGATAAACCACAAACAAAGTACCCGTTTTGTTTGCTCTCTATGGACTATTTGAGATTACTAACTTCAAACTTAAATCCTCTTGTGTATGACACTCATACACTAAGTCTGAAGGCACATAAGTAATATAGGGTATTTATGATGATATATAATATGTGAAATTTAAACAAACAATTTAATAAATGAATAATGCATCGTATTATTTCAAAACACATAAAACTGTTTATATCACATGTAGCTCTAGGGCATACATTCCAATATTTATAGCTCGGGGATGCATTCGTTTTACTGAGGCCATAGTGTGAATTGATGGCTTGGGGCTGCATTCGTTCTGTCGAGGCCATAGTTTGCTTATTGACTCTAGGTCGGGTTACATCCCACCGAGGTCTTATTTTGCTTGTTGGCATGGGGTTTGAGTTTTCCCCATGGCCAAGTGTTGATGGCACAACGAGGGTACATTCCATTGTGGCCAGTTTGCTTGGTTGGTTCAGGATCGGGTAACGTCCCATCGAGGCCTCATCATATTTATTGGCATGAGGTCGAAGTTTCTCCCCCGGTGCCAAGTATTGAGTCACACACAAGGGGACATTCCTCTTATGGCTCGGCTGACACAGTAGATCGGGACCAGATATTGTCAAGGGGAAAATGATAGGGCCAGGCAATGGCCGTCAATCTTGAAGAATTGTCAGATATGCTAAGTTTTCCTAGAAGGAACTCTTGTGGTGCTCAGATGTTAGAGTTTGCAAGTGGTATGATCCATTAAGGGAGTGAATGAGTTAAATTTCGAAAAAAAATTGATAAGTGTTGAAGAAAGTAATGAGGCCTCGAGGCTCTATCAAATGCGCACTTAGTAAGAAAAGAAGAAAGAAGTGCTAAGGCAAAAATCATCCATTAAATCAAAGAGAAAGTTTTTACATAGAGCCCTCTCATGGTCACCTTCATGAAACACATCAAAACAACATAAAAAATAAGCAGTTGGGGCATCAGGCTCGACAATGGCAGCGATAGGAGCGTCAGTCTCGGCAGCAGCAACTGAGGCAGACATATCAACGTCAGTGACAACTGAGGAGGGGTTGCGGACTCCTTCAGTCGGTGTGGTAGGTTAAAAAAAGGTTGAGGTCTTCTTGAGTAGGAGGCACTGTGGACACCGGCTCGGGATCTTGTAGGGCATCGGGGTCTCCAAACATTTGGCCCAGGGCCTGATCATGGGTTATCTCCCTCTTGCATAGCCTTACAAGAATGTGCACCTTCCCCAAGTCTATATAGGGCTGAAGCATTTCAAATATGTCCATGCATTCATCCAACCCTTTATTTTTTATCTCCACATTGACAGCCTCCAGAAGACCAAGCAGCTCGGCCTACAGCCTCTTCAGGTTTTCGACAGCCTTCTTGAGCTGCTCTGACTTCTCATCAAGTTTTATTTCGCAAGATTCGAGCCGTCATTTCAAGGATTTGATCTCCTCACCTTGTCGGGTCGCCTCAGCCTTCGCATCATCCCTCTCATTATTTGTAAAGGCCGAGGCTCGGAGGAGGAATCCACTTCAGCCTTTGCATCGGCCTTGGATCATTTGAGGCTCCGATTCGCAGCTTGGATCGTCTCGATCTGTTGGGATAATTCTTGCTCCCTCTCAGGCAAACAACTCTGGAGTCTTTATGCTTGACCCCCATTGGACAGAAGACTTGTCAGCAGGTCCTTATTTGTGGCCAAAATGTAGCCCAACTACAACGGTGAAAAAAAGAATTTAATATGGTTAAGTAAAAAGGGAACCATTTATGAAAGGGAAGTTCGGTTACCTTTGTGTGAAGCTGACAGGTCCTATTGATGATCTCCTCGGGGAAAAAGTCCTCGCAAGACTGGGCCTGTTCTGGGGTCACGATTTCGGCCATGTAATCGATTGCTGGGAGGAGGTGGGCCACTTTGTCCCTCACTCCTCAGTGAATTTGTTGACCCCGAGGATTGAGACGCACTCCTTGGGCTGATGAGAAGCTGCAAGGGATTTTCCCTTTTGGGCTGTTAATATTCTGCTCGGAGCTTCCTCGAGATCCTCAGGTTCATCTCCCCTGACCAGATGTCGATGTTTCTTGGATGGTTGGGGAGGGGTAGTGGAAAATTGGACTAAAGAGACAGAGATAATGGCGGTCTATGGGGCCCTGGAGGACCCGGACCACGCGATAGTTGAATTCATAGACCTCCGCCTAGCCTCTGGCAGAATCGGGTTAGACCCTCAGGATCGGGCACTACAAGGCCAGCCTCGTGCATCCCACAGTAGTTCTGTGATGCATTGCTTTGTAGTTCTTGAGCTTGACATTCATGCGGAGAATGAAACAGTAAGAGCATGAGTTAGTGGGTCAGTTGGGACCTACCAGCCTGCCTCGGCTGGGGTGGTAGAGTGCTCGGGATGACCCCCGAATCTGGCGCCCCTCCTTACTCTGGCCCAGATTTCGTGGTAAACCTTGGGGAGATCCCTCCAACAAGCTGCAGAGGTTCCAGAAGTTAGTAAATTTGTTGAAGTCAATAAAAGTGAGCTAAAGAGTTGGGTCATTACCTTCGTCTGTGAAGACATCGGGGACATTAACATGTTCACCCTCAACCAATTACTACCGCCCTCAGAGGCCTATGATGTAGAACCACTTATTCTTGAAATTTTTGTTGGTGTTCGGGAGATTGGTGATAAGAGGTAGAACCCCGGTGTGAGCAGAAAGGTAGATTCAATCATTGTATTCTTTGTTAATTCAGTAAAGGATGACTCTCCCAACCCGACGCGATTCTAGATTACATATAGTCCATCCAAGATCCTCCAACTGTTCAGGTTCAGCTGGCAGAGGGCTAAGTGCATTGAAGACATCATCTCCGTGAAGTAACTTTGAATCGGAAACCGTAGTCCTATGTCAAAGAAGACCTAGCACAATGCCACTGCACGGTCTGCACCCACCTCGGGCCCGGCTTGCATGTTCAAATAAGGTTGGGACTTCTAGTCGAATGTCTTCTAGGATATCGAATCTCTCTCCCAAGTCTTCCAAATCGGCCTCAGTAATCGTGGATGCCCGATCCATGTCCAGCTGTGTATAGTCAATGAGACTGCGACTGGGCTCAGATCGGGGTACCCGTTTGTGATAAGACTGATTTTCCTCTTCAGAAAGGGTCGGGGTCGTGTCAAGGTCTTCGGGACTCTCGAATCCTGAGCTATGGATGATTGTGTAAGTATACGGGGCAGAAGTCATGACCTCGAGAGGAATAATGGATGAGTTTTCGGTGTCTGACATTCCTAACATGGTAGAACCTGAGGCGGAATGTTAGTTCACATTTTCAGTCAGAAGAGTATGTTAAAAGAAATAGGGTTACAGTCTTCATCCCTACTAAATAGCTAACTCTAAAAAAACTCTAAATGTCATAACAATGGCAGAATAGTAAGTTTTCAAGCAAAAACAGATGAACTGCATCCAGAAAACTAGAAATGCAAGCATTTTATGCCCTACGAACCCATAAAAAAGTATACTCACCCATATGCACAAATGACATACATGTATTCATAAGGAAGCCCACCCTCATACCATAATCACCACAAAAATCCTAGAAAACCAGAACACATGCGCAAACATTCAAGCAATATAAAATGACAGAGACATAGAGTAAAGAGAAGGGTGTTCATAAAAGAACTCACTTGTTTGGCTCGGAAGAAGATTATGAGATGTTGAGGAAGATGACGAAGGACCAAAGTTGCAGGTAACATGAGAGGTTTTGGAGCTCTTTAGAGAAGATAAATTTGCTAAAAAAAGTGAAATGGCGTACAATGGTCCTTTATATGGGCAGCTCGAGCAAATCGGGTCTTTCGATTAAAGATAAATGACTCGGATTATCACCACGTGTAGCATGAATTTCATCGGTTGAATTTCAAACACAGGGACGAGATTGAGCGATTGTTCAGTCGATATCCAACTATCCAATTACATTTGGTTTTGACGCACAACCTAAGAGAGCGCGACGCGTGGCATCTTGGGGAGATGAAGCGGTCGATCCCTAGAGTGATGTGATGGGAATTTAAAGAAGACAATGATGGCAACACGATTCCCAAATGGAGGTTTAAGAGTTCGAGAGAGGCATTCAGTGAAGTAACCGTCACCAAGATAAAATCTCGTGACTCTATGACTCGAGGAGGTTGCTGTTTGGTTGATAGCAAGATCCAAACCCGAGGATTAGGGGAAATCCACATCACTTTTATTTTAGTTCCCATCACCAACTCGCAGACTTGTTGATACCGAGAACTATGGGAAAAATATCGATGAGGATTTCTTTACCACAGAAAAGTCAGAATATGAAGAAGGGTATTGAAGGGATTTCTATTTCCCTAGTTAGGGGCCCGGGCCCAAGATGTATAAGCACCCGCCCTGATAAGAAGATTAAAGTTAGTTTTCATTTGGTGACCTGACCTGAGATGTAAAGGTATTCAGAGAAGGATTACCGACCTGACCTGGTAGTTCAGCATCTACTTCAATTTCTCGACCCGATGAGTCAGGTCGGGATGAGGGTGTTACGTTCAAGCCTAGATGACGTAAGCCCTACATGGGAACTCGTATCCTCCAAAAGGTCTGATGTGACAGAAGTGGGCCATCAGATTATCTTTCGGCATACGCTATCGCAAAAGAGCAGTAAGAACACCGGTTGACATATGAGAATAAGTTTGTAACAAGTACCAAGAATGAATAATTTAATGAAATTTAGATGGCAGGTCGTATGGGTGTCAGACGGATGGGGTATAATCCTTAGGGTATTTGGGGAAGAGAGCCTAAACAATAATGGCTTAACAACGTGACTGACATCACGGAGTTAGCGTAACATTGTAATTAGACTTAGTATATAAAGGGATTGAGAGTTCATTATAAGGGTTGAGCAATTTTATTCAAAAACACTTGTAACTTGTAATAGAGAGAAAAGAACCCAGAGTTAGAGAAACAAAAGAGGTCGGTCAGACCCGAACCAGTAATAGGTTGTGCTCGTGGACGTAGGTTGGATCCATTCCGCTGAACCACGTTAAATCCTTTGTTTATCTGTGTGTATTCTATTTTTTGCCAAGTTACATTTGGTTACCACTAAACCAAATAAATTCACAGTTGATGGAGGTTTTATTTTTCTGGGATTATCCCTGAAATGAAAAACAGTTGTCAACACATATAATTTTTTATCTAATGACTACTAATCACAATTTATAAAAAAAACACAACATCAAATCTAAATCCTTTATTTAAATGGAAGAAAAGGTACAACACTTATATGTGAGGACGATTTTGTAATTAAATTACAACTTTTCAATATCTTCTTGTAAAATAAAAATAAAATCTGCTATTAAATTTCCAAAACTTACAAAAATACCCTTGATAATTAGGGATGGAAACAGGCCGGGTATAAGACGGGGATGTCAATACTCGTACCCGTACCCATGTGATATATAATATCCCCAATCCCGGCATGTCAATCGTGCGGGTACGGGTCGATGATTCCCCGTATAAAAAAAGACATACTCGTCTCCATCCCCTATCCTATTTCACCTTTTTTTATTAATTAGTTTTTTTTTATCTTCATTTTTTTAAACCAAAAAAAAATCAATTAAAAAATTATTGGAACAAATAGATATGAAATAAAAATATTAAATTAATAATTGTAGGATTAAATTTACTTTAATACTTAAATAAAAAAAATACATAAGTTACCAAATAGTTGGAATATTAATATAAAAACAAAATAAATGATTTTCTTCCAAAGTTTTCTCTTCAAACTTCTTGATTTTCTTCAAATTGAAACTCATCATTCTCTTCAATCTCTTCAATAAAAACTTCTTCTTCCTCAAATGTAGCTTGTAAGTCTGTTGCTGTAAAAATCTCATCTTTAAAACAAAATGAAATTAATTAATTAATTAATATTGATATAAATCTCATCTTCAAAACAATGAGAAAAATATTATATTAAATTGAACAAATAATTATTTAAAATAAAATTTATACCTCTTCCAATGGAAACACGCAACCATTTTTGGCTACACATTAATGCCTCCAATGTATCTGGATGCAGTCTGCTACGATGTGCGCTCACAATTCTACCATCTGCGCTAAATGCTGATTCAGAAACAACTGTGGATACTGGAATTGCCAATATATCCTTAGCAATTTTGGATAATAAAGGGTACTTAGCTGTGTTTGCCTTCCACCAACCCAAAATATCAAAGGAATCTGTTAAAGGCCAAAGCTTTTCATCCAAATATAACTTGAACTCATTCTTCACAACTCCACTAGTATCGACATTTATAAAATCTTGAAATCCTAACTTAAGTGCAACTTGTTTTTAGGATGGAGACTCCACCAAATAAGATTGAACTGAAGAACTATTAAAACTAGAAAAATCAGTAACAACTTGACACTTTGATTGATAATCCTTCACTAAATCCTGACAAAACTCTTGAACTCTCTTAATATGAAATGATGAATTAACACTATAAATCATGGGAAAATAATATTCAACCAACTTCATTTTATATCTGGGATCCAACATTGCAGCTGCCGCTAATATTCCATTTACATCATTCCAATATTTATCAAATTTTAAAATCATTGAAGATGTCATTTTTTTAATCTCAGCATAAGTAGAATCAAGCAACTTCTTCAACGACAATCTAACATGACAAATATGCATGAAAAATAAATTGGCTGTTGGGTATTTGGTTCCAGAAAATAACCCAGTCACATCATAAAATGGTTTTAAATTAGCACCCTATATCTCAGCCAACTCTCACTTTGTTTCACTAGGGAAACTCTTATATTGTGACTCAAGTTGCTTCAACCTAGAGAAAACATTATTATATTGTAATGCAATGGAAAACATTATATATGTGGAATTCCATCTGGTAGCACAATCAAGAGCTAGATTTTTACTATATGTATTATTCATCCTAAGTCGTTGTTCCTCAAATTTTTCTTTCCTCTTAGCACTTGCTGTCCAAAAATTAACACTCTCTCGAATTTTCACAATCACATCACCGATAACACTCAAGCCATCCTTGACAATCAAATTTAAAATATGGGCAGTGTAACATACGTGAAACAATTTGCCATGCATGATCAAATCATTCTTATCAAGATTTTCTAACAAATACTTAATCATACGATCATTAGTACTGCAATTATCAACAGTCAAAGGAAAAATCTTACGATCAATATTTTGTTGCATTAAATAACGTACCAAAGTATCGGATAATGTCTTAGATGTGTGTAGAGCACACACATATATAAACCTACAAAAAAATAAATAATACATTATATTTATTTTATTACCTACAAATTTAACAATAATGGAAATATAAACAATTAATATAATATGCGATAATTGAATAAGCAATTAATTAATTAAAACCAAAATATACCTAAAAATTTGACTTCGTAAAGTCCAAGAGTCATCTATATAATGTGATGTAAGTGCATATATCCCTTTATTTGTGTGCTTGTTGTCCACATGTCTGTTGTAAATGCAATCTTACTTGAAATACTCTCCATCAAACTTACTGTTAGCCCCTTAGATTGGTTGCTCGAGAAAATGGGGAACGGATGACTTGGTGGCAGCCAAGCACTCGCAAGAAAAACATGGCTTAGGTGGGCTGTGTGTGTGTGGCCAGTTGGTGCTTCCCTGATGGGCGGTTGGTGCTGTCCCAATGAAGTGTTGCTGAGACATGGGCGGTTAGTGCTGTCCCAAGGAAGTGTTGCTGAGACATGGGCGGTTGGTGCTGTCCGTAGGGAGTTGATGTTGTCTTAGGGGAGGCAGTTGCACGCACATGCAACAGACATGTGGGGCAGTTGCGGGAGGCAGTTGGCGCACACTTGCATGGCAGTTGGCGTTCACATGCAAGGGAGAGGGCTTCACATGCCGAGCACATGGGGCAGTTGCGAGAAGAAGTACCAGTAACTGGCGTGTGGGGGAATTCATGTGTGTGTGTGTGGTAACTTCCTATAGCAGTTGGGATGTAACTGTTGTGTGTGTGAGTGTGTGTGGCTGGTGCCCATTGGGCCAGCACACCCTAGGGCAGTTGGGGTGTAACTGCCACTATATATTATATTGTGCGATCATACATGAGAGATAGAGAGCATAAACACGAGACTAGCAGTGGATGTTCTTTGAGATCCTATGTATGTTAGCACGAATCCTTGTAATTGCTTTGGTGAGTAATAATAAGGTTGGGGCTTTGTCCTGTAAAGCTTGTGTGTTGTATTTACTTGATGCAGTGCTTGCTTGTATGCTGACCATGAGGGTGTGAGGACATCGAGAGTGATTGCTTGTGGCTTGTGGGCGTGCTTGCGGGAGAAGGCTGACTAAGTTGGGCGAACTTAGTGCCGCACTTGGCTAAAGAAATTTGGGGCGTGAATTTAGCCGCGTGACAACTGGTATCAGAGCATCATCTTAGGCTGATGGCGGGAGGATCTAACGCTAAACTGAAGAAACGAGTGGCTAAGTTGGAGGCCCTCGTTGGGGAGTCTAGCCGAGAGACTGTCCCTCCGTTGTTTTTGGTAATGGAGCAATTGGCAGGGGAAATTGTTGGCCTTCGGAACACACTTGAAACGCAAAGGGTTGATACGGAGGAACGCATTGCTGTGGTCACCCGTGATTGTGTGGATCTGGTGGAGGCGTGGAAAGTGAGTAAAGAGGAGATGATGAGAGAAATCACTCTTTTAAAGAGGGCATTGGGGCGTGGACAACCTATTGGGGGTGAGACTACGACCAAGTTGAAGGTTCCTGAACCAAATCATTCGGAGGTGCGCGGAATGCAAAGGAGTTAGAGAATTTCTTATGGGACATGGATCACTACTTCAAGGCTGCTCATGTCTTGGAGGCAGAAAAAGTGACTATCACGAGCATGTATTTGGCTGGTGATGCTAAATTATGGTGGAGAACTCGGTTGAATGATGATGAGACAGCGGGGCGTCCCACAATAACCACATGGGAGGCGCTGAAGAATGAGTTGAAAGATCAATTCCTCCCCACCAACACAACGTGGATTGCAAGGGAAACTTTGAAAAGTTTGAAGCAAACTGGTTCTATTCGGGAATATGTGAAGCAGTTCAGTTCCTTGATGTTGGACATAAGGAACATGTCAGAGGAAGACAAGCTATTCAATTTTATGTCTGGATTGCAAACTTGGGCATAAAACGAGTTGCGGAGGCAAGGTATGCGTGGCTTGCCGAATTTGATTTTGAATGGGAGTACCGACCTGTGAGACATAACCAAGTTGCAGATGCTCTTAGTCGCAAGGCTGTAGTAGAGACAGTAGCGGCAGTTTCAGTTTTGGAGAGTGACTTTCTTGATAGAATCAAGGAGGTATCACCATTGGATCAGGTTTATCAATGACTGTTGGGGAAAGTTACTGAAGGTCAAGTCCGAAAATATTGGGTTGACGCTGGTTTACTCTATGCAAAGGGAGGAAGGCCCTTTGTCCCTAGTTATGGGAACCTCATGAGGGAGTTGTTAAGGGAGACACATGATGCTCAGTGGGCGGGACATCCAAGTATTGAGAGAACCTTGGCTTTGCGGGCTCGGAGTTGGTATTGGCCGCGGATGGAACATGATATTGAGGCCTACGTGAGATCTTGCCTAGTGTGTCAGTTGGACAAAATAGAGCGGAAGAAGGAGGCAGGGATGCTACAACCTCTGCCCGTTCCGGAACAGCCATGGAAAAGTGTTTCTATGGACTTTATTGGGGGATTTCCAGTAGTGCAAGGATTTGGTTCAGTGTTGGTAGTAGTGGATCGGTTCTCTAAATATGTCGTGTTCATTGCAGCGCCACATGCGTGCCCTGCGGAGGAAACTGTACGCTTGTTCTTCAGAGATGTAGTGAAACACTTTGGGCTGCCGCAAGACATAATGAGTGATAGGGATGCACGATTCACGGGTCAGTTCTGGACTGAGTTGTTTGGCTTGATGGGGGCAGACTTGAAATTTTCTACGACAAATCATCCTCAGACGGATGGTCAGACCGAAAGGGTGAATGGGTTGCTGGAAGAATTTTTGAGACATTATGTGACCGCAAGTCAGAAGAATTGGTTGGAGCTATTAGATGTAGCTCAGATCTCGTACAACTTGCACAAGAGCCCATCGACGAGGATGAGTCCTTTTGAGGTAGTGTTGGGGCAGCAGTCGCTGACTCCGCATGAAGTGATCAAGCAGCGCACTGGGGGCAAGTGCCCTACTGCGTATAGATTTGCGCGTGAGAGGCATGAGCTGCTGGAAGAGGCGAGGGATAGCCTTGATAAGGCAGTGCGCCGAATGAAGGAGTATGCTGACAAGAAGAGGAGGCCGCTGAAATTTCAGGTGGGTGACCGAGTACTACTGAAATTGACTCCTCAGATTTGGAAGAAAATCAGCAGCAAAACAGTGCATCGTGGGTTGGTACCAAAATATGATGGTCCTTTTGAAGTGATGAAAAGGATCGGCGAAGTAGCCTATCGGTTGAGGCTACCAGATAGGATCAAGGTGCATCCTACATTTCATGTGAGTTTCTTGAAGCCATTCCATGAGGATAAGGATGAGAGTCGGGTTCAAAAAGGCAGAGCTCCTCCAACAATTCGAAAACAATTTGAAAAGCAAATTGAGAAGATTCTGGATCATAGGGTGATGGGGCAAAGCAAGAAGAATCGTCGGACTGATTTCTTGGTTCAGTGGAAGGGTTGCGCGGAAGAAGACGCAACTTGGGAGAGAAACACAACACTGTGGCAGTTTGAGGGCATAGTCTAGGCCTACCTTGACGCGGTTGCGACGAGGGCGTCGTCTAGTTCAGGTGGGGGTGGTTTGTTAGCCCCTTAGATTGGTTGCTCGAGAAAATGGGGAACGGGTGACTTGGTGGCAGCCAAGCACTCGCAAGAAACACATGTCTTGGGTGGGCTGTGTGTGTGTGGGCAGTTGGTGCTGTCCCAAGGAAGTGTTACTGAGACATGGGCGGTTAGTGCTGTCCCAAGGAAGTGTTGTTGAGACATGGGCGGTTGGTGCTGTCCGTAGGGAGTTGATGCTGTCTTAGGGGAGGCAGTTGCACGCACATGCAGCAGACATGTGGGGTAGTTGTGGGAGGCAGTTGGCGCACACTTGCATAGCAGTTGGCGTGCACATGCAAGGGAGAGGGCTTCACATGCCGAGCACATGGGGCAGTTGCGAGAAGAAGTACCAGTAACTGGCGTGTGGGGGAATTCATGTGTGTGTGTGTGGTAACTTCCTATAGCAGTTGGGATGTAACTGTTGTGTGTGTGAGTGTGTGTGGCTGGTGCCCATTGGGCCAGCACACCCTAGGGCAGTTGGGGTGTAACTGCCACTATATATTGTATTGTGAGATCATACATGAGAGATAGAGAGCATAAACACGAGACTAGCAGTGGATGTTCTTTGAGATCCTATGTATGTTAGCACGAATCCTTGTAATTGCTTTGGTGAGTAATAATAAGGTTGGGGCTTTGTCCTGTAAAGCTTGTGTGTTGTATTTACTTGATGCAGTGCTTGCTTGTATGCTGACCGTGAGGGTGTGAGGACATCAAGAGTGATTGCTTGTGGCTTGTGGGCGTGCTTGCGGGAGAAGGCTGACTAAGTTGGGCGAACTTAGTGCCGCACTTGGCTAAAGAAATTTGGGGCGTGAATTTAGCCGCGTGACACTTACCACCTTAGTCCTCTCCAACTGATACATATCCATTACTTCCCTTTTAATAGTATTACGAGACACATCCTTCTACATTGGATTAAGGGAAGATAGAACTTTTCTAAATCCTCGATGCTCCACACAGCTTAAAAGGTACTCATGCAAAACAATCATCTCTGCAATATTCTTCCTTGTGACATTCGGATCAAAAACATAAATCTCCACTTTGGCATTTCCTTCTCCATCATTCACCACTTTCAACTTATCTAACAAACATTTTTCTAATTTCATTTGTTTTCGATTTGGACAAGTTCGTATATGGTCAAGTAAATGCTGAGTTCCATCTGTTGCTCGTGCTACAAGCTCTGCCTTGCAATAATTTCATACCGCTTTTGGTATTCCCATAATAATTTTTTTTCCATATGCGATCATGCTTCAGAAATTCTCCTTCTTTATTTGTTTGTAGGCTTCTGAATATCATTTACATGCACATTGTCTAATTTGTCATCTACATCTACAATTTTTGGTATATGAGTTGACATCTTAAACCTACAATATTATTATTATTTTTTTAAAATGAACAAATTAATTTTTACATAACTCAACAATAAAATTTTATTTGAGATTAAAATCAAATCATCCACATACATCTAATGAACACATGTTATTCAAAATAATAAATCATCGTATTCTTGCAAAATCAATACATAAAATTGAAAAAGTGTTGAGAGAAGTTTACCTGAACCTGATGTCTGATGAACCATCAATGATTAATTAAGCAGCTAAAATATTTATTACCGCTTTTTGTTGAGAATTAATTAATGGGAAATATTAATTAGCACTCCAAAAACAACACAACATAATCTAAACAACAGAACACTATGAATTTGTTTACAAAGAAAACTCTTCAGTGTGGATCTAAACCAGTTCAAAACTTCCACTATAAACAACAATGGGTACTCAATAAGTTTTGTCTAGAGGCTACTGATGACGATGAATGATTATTGTGTATTGAAAAACTTCAAAAATTTAAAAGGCTTTAATGAAAAGTAATTCGGTGGAAATGAAAAGCAATTCGGTGGAAATGAAAAGCAATTCGGTGGAGTCTTAAATTTTTTAATACCACACTTTTCAATTTTCATATTCTTTGCCTTCCCAATGTGAGTGGTACTGGAATTGGAAAGTTGGTAATTGTTAAGTGGTAGGTGAGTTGGATAAATAAGTAATTAAATTTTTTGAATAAAAAGTTAATAATTAAAAAGTCAAAATCAATTATGTTTATTAAGCGGGTACGGATTAGAGAGTCTTATACCCGTACCCGACCCGTATACCTAAAGGGTATTAAAAATTATACCTGCACCCGGCCCGTTTTTAAAAATGATTGCTAAATACCCGCCCCTAACATATCGGACTCCCGCGGAGATTTTTGCCATCCCTATTGATAATATGTTGAATATTTAATGGCACAAAAATAGGGTTCACTCATCAAGAGATATTCGTGCTTACTTACAAGTTACAAATACTTGCCATATATTTGAAATTATGGTAAATAGTAGGGGAGTTTATGATAATTCCCTATTTCAGGTAGACCGGGCCGGCGGTTCGGTTCCGGTTCGGAACCGAACCGAACCGTCCGGTTCGGTTCCGGTTCCACACTAAAATGGAACCGGAACCGGAACCGAACCGTTCGGTTCCGGTTCCGGTTCCATTCGTTTTTTTTTTTGTTTTTTTTTTTTTATTTTTTTTGAAAATAAAAGTTAAATTACAAATAATTACTTTAAATATTTTTTTTGAAAATAATTACAAATAAAATTACATAATTACAAATAAAATTATGTAAATTACAAATTACGTTAAATTACATTACATAATTACACTAATTACAAATAAAATTATTATTTAAAAAATTAAAAAAAAATATTAATCCTATTCCGGTTGGAACCGTTGGAACCGAACGGTTCCAACGGTTCCAACCGGTTCGGCTAGGGGAGGAACCCTAACCGAACCGGAACCTTGGCGGGTCTAATTTCAGGAAGGCCATATATTAAGGCCCGTTTGGTATAGATTTTAAAAAAATATAATTTGTTCAAGTATAATTTTTATTAATAAAATTTTTATAAGTAGACTTTTGAAAAAAAAATGAAATGTTAATTGTGAGTGGAATTTTTTATTAAATATTTTAAAATTATTTTATTAGATAATTTTTAAAAAAATTATATTATGAATGAAATGAAATAATATTATTAAATTAAATAAAAATATTATAGATAATTTGAATATTTAAAAAAAAAATTCTAAATTTTACTCACAAGTCACAATCTAATAAATATAAAATAAATTTTTTAATACTCAAAAATTCTATTTAAAATGTAGATTAAAAAACTTATCTCTACTAGAAGCTAAATTCATCTCTATTGAAATCTTAACGTCACAATCTGAGCAGCAGCAGCAGTGATCTGTTTTTCCTCTCCCCAAATTGTCTCCAGAAATGGCGTCAATAGATTCTCTGCCATTCATAGACATGACAACCCTAACCCAATCGGAGCTCCGATCTCTGTCACTCTGCTCCGCCTCCGCTTTCGACCTCAACCGTCTGGACGACGTCGTAATACCAACTATTGATCGCTCCATCTTCAACGAAAGCGCTGGGTCCCGCCGCCAAACCTTCTCCCGACCCACCGGCAGTACCACAACTCACCATCACCATCACATACGACATCGTATTGCAGGTATACACCATCAAGTTTCCTCTCTTCCCCCTCATCTCGACCCCGATCACCTCGAAAACCGCTCCATTATTAGCTCCCTCAAACAATCCCTCACCCAAAGCCCCGATTTCCACGACGTCGTATCGTTCTTCGGCACTAGAACAACAAACGAGGAACATGTGTTGAGAAAAAGGAAGAGAGGGAGGAAGCCGAAGGCAAAAGCGAACTTGTCAGAGGTAAATTTGGAGATGGTGAATAAGAATGGGAGAGTTGTTGACATTGTTGGTTTGGGTAGCTTGGAGGATCCTTATGAGGGGGAGTTGAGGAGGAGAACTGAAGGAATGAGTGGTAATGAAGAGGCATTGTTAGGGTTTTTGAGGGATTTGGGTGGACAGTGGTGTAGTAGAAGGAAGAGAAGGAAGATCGTTGATGCTGATTTGCTTGGTGACACTTTGCCTGTTGGTTGGAAGCTATTACTTGGTCTTAGAAGGAGGGAGGGTCGTGCCTCTGTTTATTGCCGCAGATATATCAGGTTGTTCTATTACTTTGCCATATTCATTTTACAATATTTGACTGCTTCTAAGTAACAAGTTAGCTAAGAATTAAGCTGTTATGCAATGTAACTTTTCGCTGTAAAATGGATAAAATAGGGTCAATATTCAGCTGAAATGAGCACGCAAAGTATATATCTATGTGCTGTTATAAAATTAGCTTTCTTTAGGTCATAAAGTTAATCAAATATTAATATATTAAATTAACCACGGGTGAGGCGACCTTCATCAGGCCCACGCCTTTTTGTGAGAGGCGTGCGCCTCTGAGATGTCCTAGACGCGCCTCACAAAAATGATATTTTCATGTTAGTGGTTTCGTCACATTAATCGATTGTTTATCTGTACTACCCATTACATTGTTTGCATTGAACATGTACTTATTAAAATTGTATTTTCATTTATTTTCAAATATTTTTCTTTGTTTTAGTTGACTGGA
Source organism: Zanthoxylum bungeanum (assembly GCA_019454045.1). Classification (NCBI taxonomy): domain Eukaryota; kingdom Viridiplantae; phylum Streptophyta; class Magnoliopsida; order Sapindales; family Rutaceae; genus Zanthoxylum; species Zanthoxylum bungeanum. Next base: position 44,202 of record SKCR01055075.1, on the reverse strand, counting down.
TACTTACAATTCTTTTAATAATTTGCGCCTCACCTTCATAACGCGCTCACCTTACACCTTTAAGTGCATGCCTAGGCCCCACAACCCTTTGCGCCTTGCGCCTTTAACAACACTGCACATGATTCTATTTAATAATGCTCCTAGCTTTAGAGGCTCTTAGCTGGTTTCATAAATCAAGATAAATACTTGTGGAAATGAAGTAGAAGGTGATTAGAGCTCCATTAGACAGCTTCTTTAGGAAGCAATCGAAAATTCTTAAAGATAATAGACCTTCACTGCCTACCTTCTGTGTAAAGATTTTTATATTTCTAGACACTTATGCTATACATTTATAGCTTTAAAGATGTATATTCTAATTCTTTTTTTTTTGTTCCTTTTCCATTCACACACGTACAAACACAACAGATAAATGAAGTAATTGTTCTTGCACTGTTTCTTCAGCTTTCTGAAATTTGAAATTAGTGCCATACTGTGTTTAGGCAAACATGGAATCTGTTCCTGTATTTATGATTTTCTTATTTATAGCCTGATGGTAACCCAATTCTCTCCCCACTCACGGGAGAGGGTTTCGAACCCCGTACCTCATTTCCTCCCGAGATTTTATCAGTTGAACTAATTGGCAATTTGGCACCCATATGTTTATGGTTTTCTGGATGCACTGTTTCCGCTGATTCTGAAAAGCTAGTTTAGTTCACATTTGAGTTCTCTGACTAATTTAGAAGCAATGCCTTGTTTGTTTTTCTCTCCTGTGATGCTGAGTCACATTAACTGGTGTAGAAATCATCAAAATTATTGGTAAACCCACTACAGTGATTTTGCTCATTCTTTGTTTATGTGAAATTTCTTCAGACTCCTATCTCAGGCCAAGAGTACTCACATCTGTTCGACTTGATGACTACTCTAACATGGTTTTAAGTGCGTTTATTCTTTTGCGTTTTTGCTATGAAAGGTTATCAGTTATATATTGTTCTCTCTATAAAACCTTCCTCTTCCCTGTGTATGGGTGGTCCTTACCTGTTTTCTTATTAACCTTTTTCCAGCCCTGGTGGACAACATTTTGTTTCCTGCAAGGAAGTTTCTGGATATCTGCAATCCTACTTTGGACTTCATGATGTTTGCCATACAATTAATCATGGTGGTGATAATATTCATCAGGAATACAGAGTGGCTACTGAAAGCGTAAGTAAATTTCATTGAAGCAGTTTGGCCTAGTTTAGCTTCATTCGATATGATTTATTTGGCTCTCAACAGCATGCAGGTTTTTCTCAGAAGGAGAATGATCAAAGGCAGTCAAATCAACAGAAGGAAATAAATTTACTGGGAATTGACAATCTTGCAGAGGTTCAAGTACATGACCTTTTTGAGTGCCATAAATGTGACATGTCATTTGATGGGAAGGATACATATTTGCAGCACCTTTTATCATTTCACCAGAGAACTACAAGGAGGTACAGACTCGGTTCTTCGGTTGGGGATGGGGTGATTATAAAAGATGGAAAGTTTGAATGCCAGTTCTGTCACAAAGTATTTCATGAAAGGCGTAGGTATAACGGTCATGTAGGTATTCATGTGAGGAATTATGTGAGGGGTATAGAAGAACCACATGGTCAGTTGACACTTCAAAAGAGAACCGAGTCTCCTATTAGGGATGAGCTTCCTACCAGGATATCCAAAATGGATGCGTTGATTGAAATTGCTCAGAATTCCATTCTTGAAACTTCGACTACTGGACCAAACTGTGAAGCTGTTGGTGGGTCAGCTCCTGATAAACTTAATGTAGTTTCCAATTCAGACGTTCTTGGTTCCTTTTCTGACCGTGAACTAAACTCTGACTCTTCTCTCACTGAACCTGAAGTAGATGATGACATGATTGACGCAAATCTGGATGAAGAGTCATATCAAATTATTGAGCATATGGTCACTAATGAAAAAATGGAGAAGATTGATGATGCTGGATGTCTTATGGATGTTAAGGTTGAGGCTTGTGTGGATACCGGGACTGCCATACCTGCTGGTGAGCGAAATGGTTGTACATCTGAAACTTCAGATGGAAAGGATAGTCTGGCATTCATTGCTGATGAAATTGATAAGTCTGGCATAGAGCGGGAAAGTGGTTCTGACAGCCACTCACATGCTCCATCGGTCAATCAGAGTGTTTGTCCTGTTGAGAGTAATTTGAATCTAGGCTGCACTAACACAGTTGAGCATGCTGGGCCCGATGAAATGAACAATAATAAGAATATTGAGGTAGAAGCTTGTTTTGGTAGCAACAATGTGGGACCAACTAATGGAAAACCACCAGCAACAGTTGAAGAAAATATGAAAGAAAATTTATTTGAATATGGAGTTTCCGAGTCTTCAATGTCCTTATTGGAACCATCACATGGTTTTCCAACAACCAGTGCTATATCAACTAAGGTACTTGAATATTGTTAATTCTTTTAGTTACTTGGTTTCTTTATCCTGATATTTTCTGAATCTTTTGATGCTTATAACAATTACTGGCTACCTCTTTGCATTTACGTGGTTGGATCTGGATCATTTATAGTTCAGAAAACTTGTGAATTTGTGTCACCTCAGCTGTTAATAACAAATTCTTTTTAAGGATATTGCCAGAGAAGCCATTCATTTAGGAGGAATTCAACCCTGACATAGTTTTGAATAGTTTACATGGACTGTCGACTGCTTTTGCTTTTTACTGTTCTCCAATCTATAGCAATATGACAGTATTTGTGTCATTCTGTTTCTCTCTTTCTAGTTTTCGTCCATTGTCAGCACGATTTGCAGGATTAAGAAGTAGACACAAGTCTTTGTAGGTAGGTTTCTGTCTTTCTTTCTCTTTGTAGTAAATGGAAAAAGCCAACAAAATGAATATAACAAATTCCAAGAACCTAACATCAAGTCATCAAGAGAAATGAGAAAGCATGACTTGAAACCCAGTTGGTTTCCTTGCGTACTTTATTTGCAGCATGTGGAATCTACTGCCATGATTGATTCCCTCTTGTAGGCTCTTCAGTGACAAGATATTTATTTTACTAACAAGGGATTAACATCATGACCCTAACTGTTAATGTGTCCAAATTTGATTAGTTTATTACATGAACAGTAAAATCCCATGAACAAAATTGCTAATTTTGTTAAATGGCAGAATATGCTGTCCTACCAGGTTTGTGTATTGATTTTGCCTTTTTAACACTTCAAGTTGACCTGCACCCTTTTTTAGTTAACATGTGTCAATAGTTGAAATTAAACAAGATGATACGTTCTTGTGCAGAAGATAGAATGCAAAACCACGTTAGTTTATAGAGAAGAAAAGATATTGATGACTAAGATCATAATGCATGTTAATCTTCAATAGTTCTACAATCTTCAATAGTTCTACAATATTACATTAGTACAATATTGTTATGTGAAAACTTTTAGTTGACTAGTGTTGAGGCAGTATCCTGATTGAATTTTGACTTTAAAGAGCTGGCAGTAACTCTAGAGGATCTGAGAATCATTCCATCTTCATTAAAGATGGTACAAATAGTTATATGGTTTTCAATAAGTTATTGGCAACTTATTTAAAGTGAGTGATTACATAATTCTGTGTGTACATTATTGGAAGTTTTTTCCCTTTTTACTTTATTAATGAATTTAACTCATATTCCTTCACAGTGGTTTGTGGATACATGCTATTTGCTTAATCTTCTCAAAAGGCACAAGGTTCTATTGTCAATGTTGGACTTAAATAGTAAATGACAGCTACTTCTTGCCTAACTTTCGTTCTCTATGCAACTAAACTTATTAGTGACTAAAGTTCATCTAATTACTATTTTCTTGATTATCTGCTACAGTGGAATATTAGTTTACAATCTTACCTAACCTGCTCAATAATTTCAGTGATACAAATGACTATTTGTAAATTCTTCCAATGTTACATGACAGGGAGAAGATGAACATTTTAGGGTTGAGCAAACGCACCCCAACTTAACGGGATTTGAGGAGTTGAAGTTGGATGAAATAGAAAGCATGAACTTTGGCTTTGGGACTGGACAAGAATCTGATCATCCACCAGAGCTGCCAATTCAGATCTTAAACAATGCCGGAATAGAAGGGTCATATGGTTCCTCGGCGCAGTTTGAATCAGAAGTCTTGTTAAATGCCGCTGGCAAACACCGTCTTACTACCTTGTGTGTATGGTGTGAGATAGAATTTAGCCTCGAGGCTGTTGATTTCGAGATGCAATCAGGTTCAGTTGGTTACATCTGTCCCACCTGCAAAGCAAAAATCTCAGGCCAACTTGATGTATTGGGCGACAGTTAGCCCATGAACTTCCTGGGTAGTTTCCTTTTCGATTCCACAGGTAATGCATATTTTCTAACATTTTTTGTTCTGGATTGGTGATGTTCTGATTGTGTATGTTTTCTTATTAGGCGTTGAGTTGGTCTGCTGATTTTCTTAATACGAGTACATCTAATCTAAGGTTGGTGATGCTGCTAGAGCAATTTACTGCAGATTCAATGATCAGTTGATGTCTTTGATTACTTAAGTGGGGGAATTAGTCATCTTTGTTTGGAAACTGTTTTATTCTTGCTTTAAAAGGAGATCACATCAATCACTATTTTAACTTTTGCCATGTGAACGGAATTCGAATCGCTCTCTTTTTTTCTTCTTTTTCTTTTTTTTTTTAAATTTTTTTAATTTTCAACTCAATAAATTTTTATCAACTCAACTAGTCCGCATCCATGCCTAAAATATCTCATTTTTTTTGATAATCGGGATGTCCGTGTTAGTTTATGTGCATCTCGATTAATCTTCTGGATTTGTGCTCTGTGTCTTTAAAAGTTTCACCGTACAATTAGGGTAAGTCGTTGACTTTTTACATCAGGAGACATGACTCCAAAAAAATACATCTAGTGGGATTCGAACCTTGAATCTGAGACCACTCAAATCTAAGACTTCTAAAATATCTCTTTCCTTACATGATACTTTGTTATATTCTCTTTTTAAATTTTTTCTATCGTCCCTACATGTAATATATCGCTGATATTCTCTTTTCTACCCTGACACTGTATGTTATAAAATCCTCCCGGTTATTGTGCTTAAAAATATTGTAATATCTTTAAAGTGAATTTTTGCTAAATATAAATATATGGTCTTTTTCTCAAGTGCGAACTTAAGATATAATCATACCCCAAGTAAAATTAAAAATTTAAATACATCACAATCACACTCAAGTTGGATTCATGACTATACTGCAAAGAGAATGATTGAGCAGGGTGAAAACTAGAAAGATAAAAATATGAACTCCGCGATGAAAGAAAAAAAAAATAATTAAAATCTAAAAATTTTAATTTATTTTTTACGTGAAATTTTTGTAGTTGTAAATATTTATTATTTGGGCCAATCAACCAAACTAAGTAATAAATTAACTAATAGATAAATATAGCCGAATTTGTTTCATTAATGACATGTCTTACATTCGCCTTCAAAATTGAACTGTCAAGAAGAAAGGTCATAGATGAAACGAACGATAAACTTGAGAAATAGAAACATATCAGTTAGATTGATTAATCACACCACTCCCTCATTGATAACACCATAAACAAAATCTAAAGAAAGGAATGGATGTGATTTTAATTAAAAATTATCTTCTAAAAGATTTATGATAGTTTTTATATCTGTTATCGTAGATAAAATAAAAAATATAATATCCTAATTATTTCATAAACACAATAACTTTAAGCTACGAGGAGAATTAATACCTCTAGAGTCATAAAGAACTTTCGTCAGGTGGTAAAATCTCACCTCAAGGACAAATCAATTAACACATTATCAAAATATATTTCAATTATGATGGACTTAATAATTTCATCATCTTTTATTTACCTATAATAAATTTATTTTTTGATGCTAGACCGGGCTGGTCCGCCCTCGAATCATAATAGAACAATCTTTACTGATGTGCCAATACTGCCATTTCTTTTATGCATGATGTTGAAACAAAATTCTCTGCGCAAATTTGTGCCAATTTTCACGGATGGGCATGATTTGACCTTAAAAAAACAGGACCAAAATTATTTAAAAACCTGAACCGAATCAGTATCAAAGAAATTTATCGGCTCAAAAGGGAAAAAAAATTGAATCTGATTCACTGCCACTTCCTTTGGTGATCTTATTTTAGCTATAAATGATTAAAAAATTTCCTAAGAGCATTATTTTTTCACTATTTTAGAAATTGAGAAATAATAAATGGATATAAAAAATATTAAAGTTTATTATTACATCTTTATAAATTTTACATCTTATCACAAAATTTTATGTTTTACTATTATATATTTACAAAATCTTACATTTTACTATTATATCTTTACATAAACATTCAATTTCACTACTTTAATAAAATATTACATAATGTTTGGGGAAAATCAAGCATCTGATGAACTCCAGGATCTCCTGTTGGAACCGGTCTCCAGGACCTTCTTTCAGAACCAGTCTTCATGACTTATTGTCAAGCTCTGGAAGCTGTGTCTGACGCTAGGACATATCGTCAGAATCCGATAGTAGGATCTTCATCAGAGTCTGAATTCAGGGCTCACCAATAGGAAGTCCATACGAGGCTTGACTCCCACGAAGGCAAGCACAGATAGGCAACCGTAAACATAATTGTTGACTTATGTGGTGCGAAGGTGTACATATCCACGCCGCTGGCAAACACTGCCTTAGTCAGGGAGAAGAGCGCGGATCATCAAGCATGAGTCATTGATAATTGGGAAAATGAAACTCACGATGCATCTGAGGCTGTTTGGGGTCAGCTGCATCAAGTGCAAGTTACAAAGAACGCAAATATAGTGGAGTAGATGGTGAAGGGGGAATTTGAGAATTCAGAGGTGGTATTCCATAAAATGATGCCACAACAAGGGGCGGTAGTGGGGTCAGTGTCACGGAAGGTCGCTCTTTTGGGGAGGGGCTGTAGGTACACGTCCTGAAGAACATCAGTGTCTTCCCTCAGGCGCTGGATTTTATCGTCAGAAGAAGATGAATAAGTCATAGTAGCAGAAGGGTTGTGAGCTTAGATTTGGAAGTGAGAGTGCTAGAAAGAAACAGTTTCACAAGAGAAGAGAGTGCAAGAGTTTGACATTTGAAACTTTGAACTGACGAAGTTAACAAAGGCAGTCAAATCGGTATTTATGGGACGTGAAGATGAGGCTCTCGAGTAAACAAAGATGCGACCTAGAACACCTAAAAGTCCATAAAGAGCCTGAACTATAAAGTATGTAAAGTATGAATAATACATTTGATCGTTGAAAATTTGAATTACCCCAAAAGGCCATTTGTTCCCATCATTTTATTCAAAATAATGCAAACAAAAGGGGGAAATATTTGGGGAAAATCAAGCATCTGGTGAAATGACACGTGGCTACACGAAGAGGGCTCTAGGACCTTCTATCAGAACCAGTCTCCAAAATCTTCTATCAGAACCAGTCTTCAGGATCTATTGTCAGGCTTTGGTAACAGAGTCTGTCATCAGAGTCTGGTAATAGAACCCATCATCAGGGTTTGAAGTCAGGACCTCCATCAGAGTCTGACGTTAGGACCTATTATCAGAATTCGATAACATAACCTCCATCAAAGTCTGAATTCAGGTACTCACCAGTCAGAAGTCCATACCAGGCTTGACCCTATGAAGGTAAGCACATGTCAGTTCATTGAAGACACAAATCTTCCAAATAATGAATCAGACTGCCTATTAATTACTTTATGTTCCTTCAAGCTGAACAACCGCCTAAAATAGGATTGTTAATAGATTCTAAGGAATGGGTCAGCTAATGAGAAACGTGAATGGAATGTAACCAATGTTAGTTTTATTTTTCTTGTAATGAAGTATAATAAATAATAGGACAATCTTGAGAACAAAGGATCGACTTTTTGATAATCACCAATAATGGAGCACTTCTTACCAATTTCTGTATTCTTCTTTTGATTCTATTATTTGTAGAGTTTATTATACAAACACACCCTAATACTTCTTGTACATTTTTGTTACTTCTTGTAGTAAAATGTAACATTTTACAATAAAATATAAAAGGGAAATTATCTATGGTCAACTCTAAATTATGCGAAAATCCGAAAATATTATAACATTTTTGACTTTATCATTTTTCCACCCAGAGTTTCTAAAGTTTATCAATTTCCACATTTTTAATGTAGAAATATGATAATTGTTTTACTCATTTTTGGGTGGAATATGATCTACTTTTGTAACTTTGATTGAAAAAATGATAAAGTCAATAATATTATAACATTTTTGAACTTTCATCTAACTTAGGATGGATCAGAGTTAATTTCCCAATATAAAATTTATTAAAATATAGTACTATAATGTTGAGCGGTGATGTGTTCACAAAAAAAATTTCACAACATTACTCAAAAAGATAAATAATATTTAATTAGAAGACAAAATAAGTTTTCGATATTGTTTGTTAGTTAACATTTTTATTTTATACTTATTTTTACTTGGTTGATATTCATGTAGGAGTGGTTCGACTTCGATCTGACCAAAGTGAATGTCCAACAATATATTGACTACCACATGGGGAAAAGTTATAAAGATTATAGGACAAAAGTCCTGAAACCTAAATTCGACGAACATGGACCTTCAGATGCTCCACAACACAAGCATGATTTTATAGAGGAGCAAGACTGGACATTCTTATGTGAGCTTTGGTCTACCAAAAAACACGAGGTAAATTTTGAAATAAACGGAAATTTATAATTGTCTTTGTTTTCGGTACTTACAGTGTTGGTAAATGCAGGATAAATGTCACGCAAATACGGAAAATCGAAATCACTTGCGTTTTAACCACCGTGGAGGTTCGAAGCCATTTTTCCAACATCGTACCGAACATTCTGAGGTAAATATATCATAACGTAAAGTTTAACAGTTCATTATTTTTACTAATGTGGAATAATATTGAATTTATTTTTTGTTTATAACAGAGTAGCACAGGTGAGGTGCAATCATTTCCAGATTTTTTCCGTGTGACGCATTACAATGAGAAAAACAAATGGATAAATGAAGAAGTCGAACATTGCTATGTAAGTTTCATTTTTTAAAATAAAATAATTAATATTATATATGTTAATTTTTTTTTTCAAATTCTAATATTAACTTATTTTTTGAAACATAACGAAATGATGGAACTCAAACATCAAACTCAGGAGACAGGATCCGACCCGATACCAGATGAGCAGTTGTCGCAATTGATTTTCAAGAATCAGACATCTTACAACGTTGGCCATGGCACTCGTAAGAAGCCGACATCATCTGCACGCAATACTGTTAATTCGGACAATGCCTCCTCTCTTCGAGACCAGTTAGTCACCACGCAAGACCAGCTAGCCACCACCCAAGACTGGCTAGCCACCACCCAAGACCAGCTAGTCACCACCCGAGACGAGCTGAAGAAGACTAAGGAGGTGCTACAACAGGTCAAGGTGGACCACGAGAAGAAGATGGAGCAGTTCGAACAGCAAATGCTGGCTTTCCGCCAGATGTTGGAGGCCTCACTCAGTCAGGGTGCATCGGGCTCGAACGTCCCCCATCATAGTAGCAATAAATTTTATATTTGGTTTTGTATAAACATTTTGAACAAATAGTTTTGATATAATATGTATTTTTTTCTAAAAAAAATTTCAATATAATAATTATTATAATATTTCGTAATTATGTTATTAATCAGAAATTTTTTTCAATTAAATTAAATATTAAATTAATTATTTTAGACCAAAAAGAAGTAAATTAATAATTTTTTAACTATTTTCGTCGAAATAGTCGACGCTAAATGTATTTTTGGCGTCGAAAGTTTCGACGCTAATAGTTAAAAAATCGCCGCTGTAAGTATACAAATATTAATTTTTTAATATACTTTAGCGTCGAAACGTTTCGACGCTAAAAGACAAACTTTTAGCGTCGAATTATTTCGTCGCCAAATCGAACCTATAGCGTCAGAAAATTTAATTTAGCGTCGAAATAAATTGGACGCAAAATATAGTTTTTAGCGTCGAATTTCTTTGTTTCGACGCTAAAATTTATTCTCGTCGACATTTCGGCGACCAATATTTGCGTCTAATTAATTCGACGCTAATTATCTTTTGCGTCGAAACTATGGATTTTGGCGTCGATTATTTTCGACGCTAAAGGGTATAATTTTTGTAGTGAAATAATTTTGCTGTTCTTTTAGTGTTTCTGTGCTAACTTTTATATATCTATCATTTTTGTAAAATGTTACATATTTATATATATTTTTTTTACCCATTTATTATTTTTCAATTTCTGAGGTAGTGAAATGATAATAACCCATTCAAAAATCATATATATATATATATATATATATATATATTTCACAGCAACCTCAAGCGTAAGTAGTAAGTACTCCAAAAAAAAAAAAAACAAAAAAACAAATGGCAAGTAGAAGAGAAAGATGCAATGGATGTGGGCGGCAGTTGCTGATACCACGTCAGGCAGTAGCCGTCCAGTGCTCTGCGTGCCAAGCCCTTACCAGGTTCCAATCATTTGAGCCGCGGGTCGATAAATGGCCACGCCAGTTCAATAGAGTCTCAAGCAACATAAACCCTGTGGCTGTTGCAGGTTTATTAGATAATAATAATTATTATGCGGATGTACCACCGCAACCACAACCACAACCACCACCGCGGCCGGCGTTGCTGCCTCCTCCGGCTCATGGGAGGAAGAAGGCTCTGCTTTGCGGAATCAGATATAGCGGAACATCTTACAAGCTTTCTGGAAGCGTAAATGATGTGAAGCGCATTTGGTTTCTTTTGGTTCATACTTTAGGGTTTCCAAGGGATTCAATACTCACGTTGACAGGTACAATTAATTATATGGCCTCTAAATCAATCTCAGTTAAATACAGTAGTGACCCTGTGGATATAGTTGAGTCTCAAATTTTGGCTCCTAAGTTAGGACATTAAATTTGTCAATCTTTTATACAAATATCATTGAAAATTATATTTTTTTAAAAATTTATATAAAGTTTCTCAAAATTTAGCGCAATTTAAGGCCACCCCTACAGTTAATATTTTGCCGCCCTTTTATAGGTTGCATCTTGTTACCAATAACAAAAAATATGATACGGTAGAGACCTTTGGTGACCCCTCCGATCAAAAACCGTGACCTCACAATTACTAGGCAATATGTTTTTCTTATATGTATTTCTCCATCCATGATTCGATATTCTAATATCTTAGGCATAGAGGAACCACACAAATCCTTCCCGAATTTGGTGATTAAATCTTATTATGGTGATGATACTGTAAGGGAGGCCTTATGAAAAAATAGTTCAACGCCAAAATGATATTACTTACCAATGTAACATTATAGTGATCATTGACTAATTTGTCAGACACGGGAATAATCTTATCATTTGCTAAAATATGATTATTTTTTTTAAATTATAGCCTAATGGCAACTTAAAAAAAACACTTAATTCCATTATACTCATGTGAGCAGGACTCGATTCTAGAACACTGGCATAAAACTGTTGTTTCCACTTTAGAGATTTTACAAACTGAACTATACACTTTTTTTTAATAAGAGGATGGATATGTCTAAATATATTTTTCAACTTCTTACGTTCTAAGATTTGAATCTTGGTGGCAATTTTTTTTTATGAAAATGTGCCCTGAAACCATGATCTTAATTTGTATGATTGTGCAGAAGAAGAGATGGATCCAAGAAGGATCCCTACAAAACAGAACATGCGATCAGCTCTGAGATGGCTAGTCCAAGATTTACGACCAGGAGACTCATTATTTTTTTATTATTCGGGCCATGGATCAAGGCAAAAGGATTACAACAAAGATGAGATTGATGGGTTTGATGAAACAATTTGTCCTCTTGATTATGAAACTGAGGGGCCTATAATTGATGATGAAATTAACACCACAATTGTGAGGCCACTGCCCCGTGGGGTGAAACTTCATGCTGTCATCGATACTTGTTACAGTGGAACTGTACTTGACTTGCCATTTTTGTGCAGGATTAACTGGTTAGTCGTCTCTTTTTGCTTAATATTTTCTTTGTAGAATGTTGCTTTAAGTCCCAAAAGTTTTGAACTATATTATTCAATGAATCCCTTTTTTTTTTTTTAAATTACCTAAAACTTTCTTGTCCTTTGTTTTTAGGCCACTACTATGGTATCCAAGGGTATCAAATACCCTTGAGTATAAACATGTAATTTTTAACATTAAACATGCAACTTAAACCATTAAACATGCAAATTATATCAATAAACATGCAACTAATTTCATATTTTGAAAAGTTTCATGTTTATTGACAGATTTGCATGCATGTTTAATGGTTTAAGTTGCATGTTTAATGCTAAAAATTACATGTTTAAACCAAAAGTATGAAATACCATTGAGTTACTGTAGATGGACTCATGTTTTTATTGTCAAAGTCAGATTTAATTATTTTTCACCTATTGTATATTAAATATTAAAATATATAAGGCAAAGATTCTATTTTACTCTTAAAAAATATTGCTCAAAGAACTAACTATTGATGTTTTGATAATTTTAAAAGGGAAATTATCATTTTACACTCAAGTTTTACGATAGTGTACACAAATATAATTTTTTTCAAAGGGTATCAATTTTCATAAATTACAAATGAAAAAATGATAATTTTCTTAAAAATTCTAGTGGAAAATAATACACAACTAATAATTTCGGATGAAAATTAATATAATTTAAAAAGTTTTCGAATTTGACCGAACTTTCATCATACTCTAAGCGGAAGAATGATCATTTTCCCTTAAAAAAATATTAACTAACTGGATAATTAACCCAAATTTAGTAATACTTTTTTTTTTTTTTTAAAAAAAAATGTATCCTTCTATATATTCAATTCAATTAGTGTTTGATGAGTAGGGAAGGAAATTATGTATGGGAAGATCATAGATCTCGAACAGCTGTTTATAAAGGTACAAGCGGCGGGATTGCCTTCTCTTTTAGTGCTTGTGCTGATCATCAAACCTCAGCCAATACTTCGGTGAGTGATCTTCACCTTTTTAAAATTCTTTTCCCTAAAAATTAAAACAAATTAACTTGCAATATTGATCAGGGTAAGATCATAAGTAGAGATCATAATTGATCAGGATTGGTCGGGATTTTCTAATTTCGGTCTCATCTTAAATCCTGTATGGGTTTTTGAAGAGGGAAAAAAATCATTCAAAATTTTAGATCGAATAGCCAACATCTCGAATTTCGATCGGGGATTTGAGATTTTTAAACTAAAATTTCAAGATTTGAGATAAAAAATTATCTCGAATTCTGACCCGATTTTTTATTGAGTAAGAAAAATCATCTCAAATCTGATATGGAATAATATAAAATTCTAAATCTCGATCGAGATTTTCTAAGACAATAAAATGTAATTTTATAAGGAAAAATAATAAAAAAAAAACAAAATTAAATTAAATAAAAATTAGAACGACTCACAAAATATTAATATTGTATTATTAAAAATAATTTTAATTATAATCTCAATTTTGCCTCCTTTTAATTTCTATATCGCTCCTTAAACGCAGGTTTTTACAGGAAGAGGAGTGTCGGGTGTTCTGACTTCAAGCTTCATAAAAGCTGTCCAAAATGAAGCGGGCTTGACATACGGCGGCTTGCTTAATGCCATGCGCTTTATAATTCCATCTTTAATTACTGTCACTGATACTGAAGAAAACGAATTACAGGTATTCTTTATTATTTCTACTTTCTTTTTACACAATCACAGCCAGGAAAAGTGATTTTGTGGCCGCTAATTTTCATGAATTTCGATCAAGTGTTGAGCTGAGTTATTTTAATTTATTTTATAATTTTTTATCACATGTACATTAATAATAATATACAGTTAGTGTTTCCAAGAGCCGTGGTTTGGTGGTATAGGGTTTATGATTTCATCTCGAGGTCTTGGATTCGAATCTAGGGAGTGCGTTTTTTGTAAGAGTCTGAGACAGTCGGAGGTTTTACCTATTTCATACGATTCCAAAAAAAATAATATTCAGTTACACGCAACATAATTTAGCACAGAATCCAAATACCATTTACCTTTGCAAAGGTTTTTTATTTTGTTTTGTTTTTTTTAAATTGAATCAAGTTTTAAAATATTTTTTTTTACCACATATATGTTGTGATTAAAACACACACAATAGAGGAGATGTGAGAGGAAAACTCTTCTTTTATTACTACCAACAAAAGAATTACAAAGTTTATTATACAAACTTTACAAAAAACCTCTCAACCCTCTTTACTCTCTATTCTCTCAATTTCGGGATTTATGGGATGATGAAGAATGAAGTTTTGGGCTCATTAAATAGGCACCAAATCGTGTGCACTATTGCAACACGTTTTGGTAAAAACGTGTTGCAGCTGGCTGATGGGAGGTGCGCCGAAAGTGCATGCATTATGCATGCAAGTTGCACTTTCGGCGCTGAAAGTCTTCAACAAATCTCCCCCTCGGTGAAGATTTTCCCAAAATCTGAGCCGACCATCAATCATCCAAATCGGATCCTCCAAAGGATCCTCCCCTGGCTGCATCTGTATGACTGCCTTCGTACCCTGAGTTGGGATCAAGCCAATCGTAGTTCTCTTAATCTCCCCACTCTGACTATGTGGAGAGTTTTGTCATCCCGGCTATGGCACGACATATTTCAAGCTTCTCCTTCGGTAAAACCTTCGTGAACATATCGGCACCGTTGTCGTCGGTGTGAATTTTCCTGAGTTCTAACAGCCTGGAGCTCAGGACGTCCCGTATCCAGTGATACCTTACATCGATATGTTTCGACCTCGAATGAAAGGTGTAATTTTTACCGAGATAGATAGCACTCTGGCTATCGCAGTACAAAATGTACTTCTCCTGCTTGAAACCCAATTCCTGGACGAATGTCTTCATCCACAGCAATTCCTTGCAAGCTTCTGTCACTGCAATGAATTCTGCCTCTGTTGTAGAAAGTGCAACACACCTCTGCAACCTTGACTGCCATGCCACAGCTCCTCCTGAGAGAGTAATCAGATACCCCGAAGTAGACTTTCGGGTATCCACATCTCCTGCCATATCTGAATCGGTGTAGCCTATCAACACTGGTTTGTCGCTGCTCCAAAACATAACCTCATCTTGGAAGTGCCTCGAAGATACCGCATAATCCATTTGATCGCATTCCAGTGTTCCCGTCCTGGGTTTGACATAAACCGGCTGACCAATCCAACTGCGTGTGCTAAGTCTGGCCTCGTGCACACCATGGCATACATAAGACTTCCCACTGCTGAGGTGTAAGGAACCTGTTTCATTTCTTCCTTCTCTGACTCAGTAGAGGGACTCTGTCTCGTACTCAATCTAAAGTGGGTAGCAAGAGGAGTGCTAACCGCTTTAGCCTTGTCCATCTGGAATCTCTGAAGTACTTTCTCGATGTACTCCTCCTGTGACAAGTATAACCTTCTGGCTTTTCGATCACGGCCGATCCTGATGCCAAGAATTTGTTTAGCTGGCCCCAAGTCTTTCATCTCAAAAGACTTACTCAGTTGCTGCTTCAAGTTATCAATCCTCGATTGATTCCTGCCAACTATCAACATATCATCTACATATAACAGTAAGATGATAAAGTCATCGTCAGAAAACTTCTGAACGAAAACATAATGGTCTGAAGTGGTCTTCTTATATCCCTGCTCCCCCATAACTGACTCAAACTTCACGTACCACCTGTCTCGGTGCCTGTTTCAAACCGTAGAGGCTTTTCCTGAGTCTGCACACATAGTCCTCTTTCCCGCTGACTCTGAAGCCTTCTGGTTGCTCCATGTAAATTTCTTCTTCCAGATCTCCGTGAAGAAATGCGGTCTTGACATCCATCTGCTCAACTTCCAGGTCGAGGCTTGCTGCTAAGCTGAGTACCACTCTGATGGATGACATCTTCACAACTGGAGAGAAGATTTCATCGAAGTCAATGCCTTCCTCTGATTGAATCCCTTGACAACTAGTCTGGTTTTGTACCGGGGTTGTGAAGTATGCTCTTGTTGCTTCACTCTGTACACCCATTTGTTCTTCAAAGCCCTTTTGCCTCTTGGCAATTTCACCAACTCAAAGTGTGATTGTCATGCAAAGATTTCATCTCATCTTGCATGGCTTCCTCCCACTTTTCTCTGTCTTCTGTTTCCACAGCCTCCTGGTAGCTCTCGGGTTCTCCCCCGTCAGTAAGCAGCACATACTCATATGCAGAGTATTTGGTTGAAGGTGGCCTGTCTCTGTCAGACCTTCTCTGTGGAACTGTTGGTGGAACTTCTGGTACTGGTGGTTGATCATGATCATCATCTCTGGGAGCTTCATCACCTGCACCCTCATGTCTGGGAACCTCATCTTCAACTCGTATTGGCACCGGTGTATGAGGTTCTGGATTCACATTTCTGTATTGCTGGGGCATTGTCTTCATCTCCTTCCGGATATCTTCTATGGTCTGGTCTTCAATAAAGACAACATCTCGGCTTCTGACGATCTTCTTCTCCACAGGATCATACAGTTTGTAGCCGAAATCATCCTGACCATAGCCAATAAAGACACAATGTCGCGTCTTTGCATCAAGCTTGGATCTCTCGTCCTTTGGGACGTGTACAAAGGCTTTGCACCCAAAGACATGCAAGTGTTCGTATGACACTTCTTTACCTGTCCAAGCTTGGTTAGGAACATTACCTTTCAATGCGACTGCTGGGGACATGTTCAAAACATGTACTGCTGTGATGAGTGCCTCCCCCCAAAATGTCTTCGGCAGCTTGGCTTGTGACAGCAAGCTTCTGATCCTCTCGCACAAGGTTCTGTTCATCCTCTCAGCTAGGCCATTCAGCTGAGGTGTCTTCGGAGGTGTCGTTTGATGTCTGATTCCTTGCGTCTTGCAGTACTGATCAAACGGACCTCTGTATTCTCCACCGTTTCTGTTCTGATGCACTTCAGTTTCTTGCCGGTTTCTCTCTCCACCACCAAAGCATGAAACTCCTTGAACACTCCCAACACTTGATCTTTTCTCTTCAAGGTGTATGCCCAGATCTTCCTTGAATGATCATCAATGAATGTCACATAATACAGTGACCCACCAAGTGTTCGTGTCTGCATCGGACCGCATACATCTGAATGTATGAGATCTAGTACCTCCGGTTTCCGTTGAGGCGGGGAGCTCTGGAAGGATACTCTGTTCTGCTTTCCAGCCATGCAGTGTTCACACTTCCGTAAGTGTGAGTTCTTCAGTTCCGGAAGAACATTCCGCCTGCGTAGTATCTCCATCCCTGTTTGGCTCATGTGACCGAGCTTTTTGTGCCATAGCTCGGCTGCCTCATTACTGTTGACTGTATTTATGCTACTATTTGAAAGCTTAGCATGCATCAAATACAAAGTTGAATCTTTCTTACCTCGTGCCACGACCATTGATCCTTTAGTGAGCTTCCAGCATCCGTCACTAAAGGTGCTGCAGAGAAACCTTCATCATCCAGCTTGCCTGTAGAGATCAGGTTCCGGATGTCTGGGATGTGCTTGACTCCCTTCAACACTAGCATTGTCCCGTTCTCTGTTTCAAGGCAGATGTCTCCAATACCGACGGCTTTGGACTGTCCGTCATTCCCCATCCTTACAGCACCGTAGTCCCCTGGTGTGTAAGATGAAAAGAAGTCTCTGCGAGATGTGGCGTGTATGGAGGCGCCACTATCTATCACCCAACTGGTCTCGTGGCTGGCAAGATTCACAACAGCTTCTTCATACATTATGCAGAAGTCTTTGGAGGTTTTCTCGGTGGTAGTAGCAACTCTTTCTTGATTAGAGTCACCATCTCTCCTGGACTGCTCGTTCTCAACTTGTAACAGTCCCTATTTATATGACCTTTCTTCTTGCAGTGATAGCACTCAATATCTCTAATTTTAGATTTACCTCGGTTTTTGTCTGATCTCCCTGGGCCTCGGCTTTTACTCCTCCCCCTTCTGGTGTTCTTTCTGTCACTAGAGCTTCTGAGGTTGAGGCTGATGCTGACTCCTGCATTCTCGTCCTCTTTTCTTCCTCGAAGATCCTGGTCTTTGCCATCTCCATAGTGACTTTCCCATCTGCGGCTGAATTGATCACCGTAGATCTGAACGTTTCCCAAGATTCTGGTAACGTATTAAGGAGTATTAAGCCATTTACCTCATCTCCGAAGTCTATGCCCAATCCAGACAATTCTTTCATTGTTCCGAGGAAATCGTTGATATGGTCCGCCACAGCTGTACCTCCTGGTATTTCAAACCATCATCTTCTTGATGTAGTACAGCTTGTTGTTTCCAGTCTTTGCTCGGAAAAGCTCCTCCAGCTTTCTCCATAAAACACGTGCATTTATCTCTTCACTGACATGGTTGACGATACTGTCGTCGATCCACTGACGAATAGTACTGTGCATGTTTTCTGGTGAAGATTAGCCCACTTTCCATCGGTCATTCCTTCTGGTTTCTGCTCCAGAAACACCGATCCATCATATCCTTCACATACAGAAGGTCTTTCATCCTTCCTCTCCATGTGAAATAGTTTGTACTGGTTAACAAAATCATTTTTCCGTTGCTCCCCTCCATCATAAAAATTCTAAGCAGAATTTCAAAAAACGAACCTCACCGTTGCGTCCGGAATGGTCGAAAATGGTGGAAATGACACTTCGTTTGTCAAAATCCGACACAGGGACCAATTTGCAAATTCCAGAAATTACAGGGGTCAAGTGCAATTTCCAAAAGTGCAGGGGCCAAAGTGCAATTACGGAAAAGTTAAGGGACTAAATTGCAATTTCCAAAAAGTTCAGGGACTAATTTGAAAATTTCTGAAAGTATAGGGGCTAAATTGTAATTTCCAGAAAGTTCAGGGACCTATCTGAATTTACCAGGCACCGCTGACGTGGCACTGCTGACGTGGCAATGAGCTGACGTGGCAGCTGACTCGGCTGCTGACTGGGCAATGCGTGGCAGATGACTGGGCAGCTGACTGGTCGCTGACGTGGCGCTGACTGGGTGCTGACTGTGCGCTGACTGGACGCTGACGTGGCGTCGTCTTCAACCTCCAGAGCGCGTGTGGCGCGTGTGCGTGTGGCGCGCGTGGAAAACTACTGGATGGCGCGTGGGGCGCGTGCGGCTTTCGTCGACCTCCGTTTGATCACCGCGAAATACCACCGTGCTCGTCTCGCCGTGAACGTCTGATGGTATACTCAAAATCGATTTTCGACAACTTTCGTCGGAACCGACTTTCCAAACCGAACTCTGTTTCTGAGTTTCGGGATCCCTCCGAGTAACCTAGCTCTGATACCACTTGTTGTGATTAAAACACACACAATAGAGGAGATGTGAGAGAAAAACTCTTTTTATTACTACCAACAAAAGAATTACAAAGTTTATTATACAAACTTTACAAAAAACCTCTCAACCCTCTTTACTCTCTATTCTCTCAATTTCGGATTTATGGGATGATGAAGAATGAAGTTTTGGGCTCATTAAATAGGCACCAAATCGTGTGCACTATTGCAACACGTTTTGGTAAAAACGTTTGCAGCTGGCTGATGGGAGGTGCGCCGAAAGTGCATGCATTATGCATGCAAGTTGCACTTTCGGCGCTGAAAGTCTTCAACAAATATAGGAAGGAGGATACTTTAGTACCTTTTATGTTATGATTTAACATACACCAATATGAAATATAATATTAACATTTATTAGAGACCTATGTGGAAAAACAATAATATCTAACAATGACCAAAGTTTCACTCTCCCATATATGTGAGAATAAAGTGGGATTTTTGCATTTCACCAATTTCTAAGAAATTATTTACTCTTCTCTAATTATAAATTTTAAACTAGGGTAAATGATTCTTTAGTCTCTACAATTTGAGTTAATTAACTAATTAATCCCTGTATTTTAAGCAATATCTAAGGTTTTGATTTCTTTGAAGAATATAACACTTTGGCTATATCTCTAAAACAACCTGGAATTTCGAAATTTTTTTTTTTTTTTTTCATTTGGAATTTCGAAATTTAGCGTACCATTTAATGTATGTTTTGTAATGTTTTTAAGTAAAGTTTCTCAAGAGAAAGTGACAGGCATTTTATTTTGTCATATGCAGGAACCTCAACTGTGCTCATCTCAAAAATCGACATCTACTCTACGCAATTCACAGTGTGATATTTTATATTTTCCCAGAAATTAAGTATTACTAAATAAGGCTTGTAATTGCCAATTTATGTGCAGACTCGTCTTTTGGTAACTAGAATCCAAGTGGATTGGGTATCGGTGGCAAGTCTGATAAGTAGGCCTGGGTCATGATGAAATTTGGGTTCCTAACCCAAATTTGACCCGTACAATTACGTACATGAATCAAGTAAAAGATTAGATTATTTATGAGGGATATGTTGGAGAAATCTCTCACATTAATTGAAAAAAATGAACAAACTTAAAATACAATCCTCAATGTGACCCTTAATTTTTAAATTAACATTTGGATTGAATTAAACTCATCGATATCAATGTAGAGTTCACTAATTTAACAACAATATAGGTGAGTGTATTTCATAAATAATATTTTTCTCATCAATTTTATACAGAGAGTAATTGATGGCCCAGCTTGGAGTTGGCCATCAAAATTCGCCTTTGGAATAAAGATTTTGATTGAAAAGTCCTCCTTTCATAGTGTGGAAAAGACGAAGAGAATTTTAATCCGAATTGAGTCTTGAACCGAAATTTTTAATAA
Source organism: Zanthoxylum bungeanum (assembly GCA_019454045.1). Taxonomy (NCBI): domain Eukaryota; kingdom Viridiplantae; phylum Streptophyta; class Magnoliopsida; order Sapindales; family Rutaceae; genus Zanthoxylum; species Zanthoxylum bungeanum. The sequence continues at coordinate 23,422 of SKCR01055075.1, read as the reverse complement.
AAAAGCAGAAATAATATGCTTAAGAGATTCTTATAACAATTGATTCCTTGCAGTACCTATTTTTCTCAGACTTGCTCTCTGGGGAATCAAATTGCTTGGCATCTATCCTTTTGCAGACGACATCATGATTAGATCAGGCACTCACTAATAAAAAAAATGAAGGCAAAAATGCAAAAGTGATCCTATAACTTTCAATTTTGTCAATTCAGTCCTCTAACTTTCAATTTTTGTCAATTCAAGGCTCCGTTATAAATTCATCACTGTTGCCGTTATAAATAACGGTAACAGTAAAGTAAACGTATTTTGCCTGTTATTTAAGACAAAGGAAGGTAAAGCAAAGTAAACGTACTATGTTTGCATCTTCGAGCTATTTTTTGTCAAAAACACATATCCCAAGTTCAATATGATTTTTTGTCAAAAAATTATAAAACACAACGCGGTATCACATTTGATGTCATTTACTAAAATCTATTCCCGTTGTATGGTAGATTTTCTCCATCTTTTGAGTGGCATGATGGCATTCTCGGATGATGTGGTATTACATTTGATGACAACCAATACTTTTGATTCTGTGCAATCGCATGTATTGTAATATCTAACCATTAAGTTTTTGCTAAATAAGTTGCGTATAATTATTTTCCACACTCGTCGCTAGGGTCCACTGATCAACTGTAGTGTAAAATGTATCGTCTCGTGTTTTTTTTTTTTGAAGGATTGGAAATAACACAATCGAATCATTCGATTTGAGTCTAAATATAGTACGTAAAACATTTGATTATCTTAATCTCTTATAATAAATACATATCTTCGTTACTAGCACTAGTTATAATTTTTATAATTTTTTGACAAAAAGTCATATTGAACTTGGGATATGTGTTTTTGACAAAAAAATAGCTCGAAGATGCAAGCAGAGTACGTTTACTTTACTTTACCTTCATCTGACTGCCTATATTTTCTAATTGAGGGTATTAATTAAATAACATGCAAAGTACGTTTACTTTACTGTTGCCGTTATTTGTAACGGCAACAGTGATGAATTTATAACGGAGTCTTGAATTGACAAAAATTGATAGTTAGAGGACTGAATTGACAAAACTGAAAGTTAAATGACTGAAATGAAAAAACGTGAAAATTAGAGGGTCACTTTTGTATTTTTGCCAAAAATCAAATATAAATTATCTAGTGAAGGCTTTAAGAAATCTTTTTTTAGGTTAGATTTATTTTTCTCATACGACAATCAATATATATATATATATATATATATATATATATATAATATATATATATATATATATATATATATATGCTAATTTTATTCTCATTGTCTTTATTTCTATTTGATTATGATGGTAGACAAGAAATAAGGGTGGCATAGAAATTTATTTATTTAAAAAATCATAATTTTTTCATCACTTATTATTAAAAAAACCCTATATATGAACATTTAATCATATTTTTAGATTTTATTCATCTTTAATTTTTTTTTTATTAATAAGAAGTTTAACCTATTTTTTTTTCCACCCTTTCCAAAAAAGGTTATTGTTCACATAAACATTAGTTTTTTTTTTTTTTTTCCTTTTAAAAAAATAGTGTATAAGGCCAAATATATTTTACCCATTATTTTTCCTTCAGATATTTTAAATATACATTAAACGTTAATTGCTCTTTGGTTTTTTTGTGTGCAGATGAAGCCATTTATAGTCATATTGTGACAGTACCTACACAAATAAATATCCATACATACACCTAATTTACATCATTTTTTTTACTGTTGGTAAAAAATACAGCCACAATGTGACTAAGATTACAAATATGATTGTTCTCAATGTGTTTAAGGGTCAGTAACGTGACTGAGGGTTGGAAATATGATTGAAATAATTAATGTGACTGATGTCACAACAGTGAATGAGGGTCGGTAATATGACTGATGTCATATTTGTGTTGTAATCAATATGATTGAGGGTCGGCAATGTGACTGAAGTAATTAATGTGACCGAGGATCGGTAATGTGACTAAGATCACAATTATAACTATACTCAATGTAACTGAAGGTCAGTAATCTGACTGTTACAAATGTGACTGAAAGACAACAATATGATTGTGTTCAATGTGACTATGGTAACTTAAATGGCTGAGGTCACAAATGTAACTAAGGGTCGGTAATGTAACTGATATTACAACTGTGATTATGCTCAATGTGATTGAGGTAACAAAAATTATTGAGGCACACCCATGAGTGATAATCGCATTGTGACTTTGGATAAATATATGATTATGATTCAATTCATTGTGACTTAAGTAAAATATTATTATGACTGAGGGTCGAAAATATGATTGAGGTAAATAATGTGACCGAGTCATACATAATGTAATTTTCAATCACTAATATAACTGAGGCAAAAATGTGAATATAACAAAGGTCAATGTGAAATATGTATGACATAATAATTTTGAGGCTAATTTGGATCTAACATAAGTCCGAATTTGTGAGAGGTTTGTCTATGAAAATTATAGCTATGCATGTTATATGTATTTATATTTTTATACATTGTGATTTATAGTTCGGATGAAAGAGATATTGTAATACCCTGCCAGAGACAGGATACTACCGGCATGAGACATGATTAACCCATCTTCATAAGTCTCCAAATTTATAGAAAATCGGACATGATGTATCCTAAAACTAGGAAACCTATAACATAGTTCAGCATCAAAACGAAACCTGAAGAAGACATCAAATATATAAAAGGACCTCAGGTCCACACAAGACACATCAAGCTCATACTCAACACATAAGGGCTATATGCCCACAATAGAGGTGTTCACGGGTCGGGCCGGGTTTTTTATATTTTTTAATTACTCGATCGGGTCTGGTCATTCGACCCGAAATCCGAAATTTGAGAAGGTGACTCATGCGGGTCGGGTCAGAACGAGTCGGGTCAAAAAATTACGGGTCGGGTCGGGTCAACATAATATGTAGTGGAATATAATATATATAGTTTTAATGATACAATTTTGACAAAGTAAGTGTGTAGCTAAAATGACAAAGTGTTTGATTAATTTGTAGGTGGTCACAAGTTCGATTCTCAACTTTTACAATATGGAAATGTATTTTTCACCCATTACGTTATGCTAGGGCGCATAAGTTATATATAACCCGTGACCCGACCCGTAATTTCGGGTCGGTTTCAAAATGACCCAAATTATATTTTTTAAAATATAAACCCGACCGGGTCGGTTCAGATCGGTCCGGCTCGCGACTCGACCTTATGAACACCCCTAGCCCATAACATCATATGCAAATCAAAACTTTTACTTATATATTACAAAACATTGTGCACAGTACGAAAAATAACATAATAATCATAGACTATAAATCTCAAAGACTTTTCCCATGACACTTGCGAGGGTGACTGCAACTTGGGTGATCTGCGTCTCGAGCATGACTTTCAAAGCTGAAGTGGTTGACCAGTCTAGAATCCAACCTGCAGAACTAGCAAACTGGTTTGGTGTGAGTTATAAAACTCAGTAAGTAACCACACTCGTACTACAAACAAAACACATAAGTCAAGCATATCAGAAGCTTTTCACAATTACCAAGTTGTTAGGAGTTTAGATTTATCAACTTTTTACTATCTTCTATTCTTTACACATGTCAAATCCCCATACATATATACACGCACACACGCACACACATATATGTCAATCTAATATCCAAACATCCAAAGCATACAAAGTAAAAATTCGAACATATCTCGGAGTACGTGATCACGATTTTCACATGTTACGCAAGCGCATATATCGCTCAAGTAGTATAAAAAGTTATCGATCCCACGAGGACTTATCACCTACGTTACTAATTGTTAAGACTAATGATTTACGAGTATCTAATTAAATTAAATGTGAGTTTAATTTAAGTTTGAATTAAGTCTAATACAAATAAATATAAATTAGAAATTTGTAAAGATAATCACAGAGAGAAAACATCCAGGGTTGTGAATCCACCCAGTATTATTCTAAAGATGAATTTGTTATCCTATATCTGTGTAATATATTGGTTTACTAACCTGGAACACTAAGATATCCACAAGCCTCTTTTGATGGTCGAATGAAAATATCCAAAGTAAATTAATTAACTATATTTCTATGTAACTAAATCACCTCAAACTCATTAAGAACAAGTTCCAATTATGGCTACACCCGTCCGATAGGTATATTTCTATCATGTAAGGAAATCCCTAGAATGAAATCGTGTGCTATTAAATCTAAGACTAAAACTAAAATTCATTTGTCAAGTTTATCTAAGTTTACCACATCAATCCTATTGGTGATCAAGCACAAGAAATATTAAGTATAAGATTCAATAAATAAACCAAGCCATCACACAAAATATATGATAATCAATTTCTAAGTTCATAAATACGAGTTTCATCACAACCCCATATTAGAGGTTTAGTTACTACACATGCTCAGAAACTCTAAATAAGTATTCAATGATAAACAGAACATTAAGGGAGTAAAGGAAAGAAGAAACACTTTCGAGATCGCCAATCCTTCGTTTCTTTCTGTTGAGTTCCTGTGATGTGCTCATTTGATGTGTTTTTATCTTCTCCTTAAAAACTCTTTCTTGGAGGCTGTAATTTTAGGTTTTGAAAACTCTTCTCTAATTTCATCACATGCCTCCTTTTATAATGTCTCAGTTTTATCAACTTAAATAAATTAAATCCTCAATGCTTCATGATTCCTTATATTTTTTATCATTTAATTTAATTTATTCAAAATTAAATTATTTCTTCAATTGCTTTTTTTATAACATGAGAATTTCCCATTTAAAAGCTTTTATTACCCTCTTTCATTGCTTATTTCCAAAACCTTTTTAAATTAACAAAAAAAAAGATAAAATAAATAAAATAAATTATAAACTAACTTAAAATTAAGTAAAAAGGTAATGAAATAATAGATAAAATATAAGCTCATCAAATACCCCCAAACTTAATATTTTGCTAGTCCTCGAGCAAAAACTAAAAGAAATAAAATTAATAAACAAAAAAAACTAATTAACCTAAGCCACTTTCGTAGGGATCATGATTGCATTTAGCATATGCAACAAGCCTTTAAACCCCTAGGTGAACCTAGTGGACGAGTTATAGTCTCGTCAGGGCTTACAGTGACGACACTCACAAACGTCATTTACACATACATGCAATTACACACAAATGCAAAAATTAAATACTAAACAAAGTCGTCCTGGGAGTTACACATAATTTTGTCATCAGAGGATACTTTAATAACGACAACCAAGAATCTTCAAAGTGCCCAACATAACTCAAATCCAAATTCCTGAATAAATTATCTAAGTCAAACTCACAGTGAGCGTGTGAAGGTCTAATCACAGTTTGATGTGCGTGTGAAGGTCTAATCACAGTTTGATCCCTAAGTAAGTTCACTTAGTGATTTCATCTTAAAAATTAGGATCTGATGGGTCAAACCAACCTAGATATCTTAGAATATGATTTTATTTTTTCTGCTCAGTATAGTACAATTATTTTTTTTTCTCTTTCTTATTTTTTTCACACATCTACCCTTTAAGGTAGCATTTCTCCTCATGGTGGTCCTAACACTCTCCCATGTAGCTTCACTCTTATCGATTATAGGTGGTTTATCTTCTTTTTTAACCATACCATACATCATAATACTAGCAAATAGAGATAGATATCTAGGCAAATGGTCATTCATCGGAAATCAATTTCGCCAACTAGTCACTTCGCTACCCACCTAGGTTCTTACTTCTAGAAACCTATTGTGCATTTTATACGAGTCTAACTGTAGGCATTGCATTTTTGCATGTGAAACCCGATGATGAGTCTCATTTGGAGGCACTACCTTTGAGTCACGAAAGCCGCGGGAAACGGATATCGGAAGGGGAAATTCAGAATAAACAAGGTTCACTGTTTTTCGTGCTGCGTTCGTGTATGCGTTCGAACGGCAAACAGATTGCGGGCGTTCGTGTCGCGTTCGAGGAAGCGTTCGAACGGTGTCGGTAATTCTGGTTTTGCTGCTAGCATCACACCCCAACCCATTTAGCTCCCCAAAGCCCATAAAACACATCCCAAATTAAATAAATAAATATTAATTTAAACATTAAACATTAAATAAAATATTTAAGCCATTTACCAATTAAATAAAACATTTACCAAACTTAAACTAAAATCATGCCTAATTTAAATAATTTGAATATATCATATACTAAAATTAAAAAGAAAATATGCCTAATTAAAATCAATCCTAACCAATTAAAACCAATCAAATATTTGACTTCCTAATCTAATAAGACATCTACCAATTTAAAATAGTTGACTTCCTAATTTAAAATATTTTGTCCCCCCTCAATCTTGTGTATACCATCCTTAGGACTCCTAATTTGGAAACTAGATCTCTTCCTTGTGAGACAAGGGCAAACCATAGCTCTCTTCTATATAAACATGCATTAACCTAGCCACACCATCTCTCCACTCTCTCTAATACACGCCCAAGACAAAAAAAACACTTCACATATACACAAAAAGAGAACAAAGAGCCCTAACCACAATCTTCCAAAGCCGAATCCACCACAAGCAACTATCCTCCATAGCCGAATCCAAAGCACCAACAACCACCATAGCCGAATCCAAAACAAACCAAACTCACCCTTAGCCGAATCCAGAACACCAAAATCCTTCAAAGTGGAGACCACCATAAGCAATAACCCTCCTTAGCCGAATCAAAACACTCCCCTCCTTCACCGAGAACACATCCCCCCATACAGCCCTTACAACCACTGAAACACCCCCTAATAAACACTCAAAACCAGCCCCCTAAAACACGCCTAAACAGCCCCTGAATCACCTTAAAACAGCAGCCCAAATCCTCTTAAAACAGTCCCTAAAAACCTTAAAAACAGTATAAAAACTGCATTCATAATCTTAAAAATAATCACACACAACTGCACTAAGAACCCACACAAACTTGGAATAGTTCATTGAAACGTCAAAACAGGTGGCCTGAGCAGTGAGCAGCAAAACAGAGGCCGAAAAGGAGCAGAACGGAGTTCGAACCGCAAGCAAAACAGCAAAACAGTGAGCTAGGACGCTAAACCAGTGAACCGGAGAAGTTGAGGAGCTGTACCCTTCCAACGTCCGTGAAACGCAAGCCTGAAATTTGGCAAAAAGGTTAGACCTGAGGGTATCTTTCACACTCGTTTTTTTGTATTATTTATTAAATATTACTTGCATGATTGTCATGTTGAAAAGCATGTTGTGGCCCTTGAGTAGATAATATGAATGAATTATGAGATGTAGTATGTTGTGGCTGTGGAATAAAATGATAGACGTGTCAACTCTCGCGGTATATCGGATGGAAACCCGGACATAAATTTCATAGCCGATTCCGAATGGACGGTAATATGATCTGTACTCGGGACACAACTCCACGTACCGCTTGAGTAAACGGCACCCTCTTTTGTTTTGTGTTGCTTTTGTTTTTATTTTCGTCACTTGAATTTTGTATGTTGTTTATTTATGCATGATTCAATCGAGCGCATGGGCTTAGTAAGTGGAATGAAAGATCCCCTATGGGGAGGGGTTAAAGCCCTTTACCACGATGCTTTGCCGCGCCGGTTGATGTGTGTTCGGTTGGATGCAAGATACGTTCAATCGGGCATACTTAGTTTGATATTATTATCTTTATCTTTTTATGCATGGTTCAATCAAGCGCATGGGCTTAGTAAGTGGAATGAAAGATCCTTTATGGGGAGGGGTTAAAACCCTTTACCACGATGCTTTACCGCGCGCCGGTTGATGTGTGTTCGGATTGGATGTAAGATGTGTTCAATCGGGCATACTTGGTTTTGATATGATTGGCTCTATTTTTGTATGTATGATGCGATCGAGCGCATGGACTTAGTGAGTTAGTCCAAAGGTCCTCTATCTGAGAGACAAAGAGCCTAAAAGGCCACCTTTGTGACACTACTTCACCGCGCTGGACGAAGTGTGTTTGGGTTGAATGTACGTTCAATTGGGCATACGAAGTCCTAAAACTTTTGTTGTCTTTATTTCATGTGTTGTGATGTGACGCGCATGGGCTTAGTATGTTGGTCTAAAGGTCCTCTCTTTGAGAGACCAAGAGCCCCAAAAGGCCACCTTTATGGCAGTACTTCACGCGCCCCTTTATTTTGTTGTCTATGTATTGCGTCCCATTTCATGCATCAGGTCTGTTCCCGTTCGAACGCGTTTACGAACGCGCATGCATTTTGCCTTATCATGCATCAGGTCTCATTTCCGTTCGAACGCGTTCACGAACGCCATACGAACGTGAGCATTCTGTTTCATTTCCGTTCGAACGCGTTAACAAACGCCATACGAACGTGAGCATTCTGTTTCATTTCCGTTCGAACGCATTAACAAACGCCATACGAACGTGAGCATTCTATTTCATTTCCGTTCGAACACGTTATCAAACGCTATACGAACACGAACCTTTGTTTACCGTTCGAACGCGTTTACGAACGCTACACGAACGCGAAAACACTGAACTGAGACATATTCATCACATGCCATGTATAATTATTCTTAGGTGATTTTTTTATGGAACCACACATAGTCATTCTTATCTTTGTGCACATAATAATGAAAGCATGTTTATTCCATTAGTTGCGTCATTTGCCTTAGTCTTGATTTAACGCATTACGATTCATATACCTATGCCATGATGACTTGGGAGTATTATTTCTTGTGATATATCGGATGGAAACCCAGACATAAATTCCGTAGCCGATTCCGAATGGACGGTAATACGGTCTATACTTGGGATACAATTCCACGTATCACTTGAAAAAGTGCTCACATGTATGCTTGTGCTGTTATTATGTATGCTTGTGTTTTTCATGAATATGATATGCTGAATGAAGTTGTATGTTCGTTGTTACTTTGAGGTATTTTCAGGCTGTGTTCTTAGATGTGAGATATATGTGAAATGTATGTATAAGTTTTATTTTGTACCAGTGAATTTAGAAGCATGATACTCTTGGAAATAAGTGTTACTTAAGCCTGATTTAATTATCATATAAATCCTGTCATTACAAGTGGCATAAGTAAGGGACCATTCTGAACCCAATGGTTTGAGGTCTTCCCTTGCGAGGGGTGAGTGCGGCCTTAAATCTCATTTTTCGGTTCATACCGGGTGGCGACTCCATTATTCTCCGGTTTTTAGTCCCCGTGGCTACTCCGTACTCCGACCGGGCCGCGAGCCCGTGACAGCATGCGTCGCCCCAGATTCTGTGTTCCCACACTAACCTAAATCACATACTCAAGACATCAGATAAAAGTACATTAGGCCCTTACCGCTTCTAAGATATCATCATAAAATAAACAGATTCATCATGTGAATTATGTTTCACTTCCACAGAGAAATTATTTTTTGTTTTTTTATTTTTTATAACAAGAATTAACTAACACAACACATACACACACCCCAAACATAAAACTTGCATTACCATCAATGTAAAATAAGTGGAAAGAACAAGAGAGAGGAACAACAATACCGTGCATGTGGTGTACTATTCTCTATCGCCTATAGGTCCCGAGTCGTGACGCCATAGGTAGTGGCACGACAAGCTCCTTATTCATTATCTGAGCAAACTCTGGCCGTGTGAACTGGATGGTTTGTGTCAGTATCTGTATAATTACACATGCAAAATTATTAAACATATAAATAACACAGTACAAATAAAAATAAAAATAAAAATAAAAATAAAAATTAATAAATAAACTAATTAAATAAAATAAAGAAACTAAAAATAATTCTATGGGTTGCCTCCCTTCTAGAGCTAAATTTAACATCTGCAGCCAGACGTAACCACCCAATTGGTCATGGTGGTTCCCTTATAAGTTTAGTAGACCGAGATAGGACCGCCTAATGCTCGTTCCTTTGTTGCCTACATGACGACAGGAACTGAGCGGTTTGTGGCAGTGTTTTGTCTATGTACTGTCCTCCAGGATCTATCAACGGTTCAACAAATGTCTTCATCCACGGATCAATTCTCATAGGTGGTGGCGGTTCGCCAGCGTACATAGCCAACTCATCCGTTTTTTTGTTTGCATAGAATGTTTGCGGTGGCTCATTTCAGACCTATCACAGTAGTAATCCATGTTGACCCCTTCTGGACTTTCATCACAAATGCTATCTATCTTGTGATATTCTTCATCATTTTGAAGGCACGGTATGACTTTGAAGACATGAAAAGTCACTTCTTGATCTTGCACTCGCATAGTCAGCTCACATTTCTGCACGTCGATCAACATTCTGCTTGTTACTAAGAAGGGTCATCCGAGGATGATAGGAACTTCACTATCTTCATCCCTGTCTAAAACTATGAAGTCCGCGGGAAAGATGAATTTGTCTACTTTTACCAGCACGTCCTCTATTTTGCCTCGAGGGTATATGAGAAATCTATCTGCTAGCTGCAGCGTAACTGTTGTTGGTCTCGTCTCTCCCAAACCCAAATTCTGATAAATGGACAGCGGCATTAGGTTGATACTCGCACCCAAATCACACAGAGTTGTACCAAAGTAACGGTTACCAAAGGTACATGGTATGGTAAAACTACCAGGGTCATTCAACCTAGGTGGCAGCTTCTTCTGTATGATTATACTATATTCCTCGGTGAGGGCCACAGTTTCTAACTCGCCTAGCTTCCTTTTTTTGACAATATGTCTTTCAAAAACTTCACATAGTTGGGCATTTTCTCCAAGGCCTCGGCGAAAGGAATATTGATGTGTAGTTGCTTGAAGATCTCTAAGAATTTTGAAAACTGCTTATCTAGCTTATGTTGCTGTAAACGCTAAGGGTATGGAGGAGGTGGATACTCTGTTGGGTTTGCCGCTTTAGGCTTTCCTTCCTCTCTTCTATTTTCTTTAGTTGACTCTGCCTCATTCTCTTTCGGTCGTTCTATTCCGATGTCCTTATCAATGACAGTCCCACTCTTCAGTGTGATAGTCTTGAATGACTCATTATTCTGGCCCCTCAGGTTAGGTTCTGTATCACTCGGGAGGGCACTCAATGGTCTGTAGTTTTGCCCACTTGCCAATTGTCCTAGTTGACTCTCCAATGTCTTCAAAGACGCGGCCTAGCTGTGTATTAATGCCTCTAATCTTATAGTGTTCTTGGCATTTTCCATGGTTTACTCTGTAAGAAGCTTGTTGTGATTCACCACTTGCATTAGTAGCTCTTCCATGGGTGGCTTGCTCTCCTGAATAGCTTATTTGTTCTACTACGGACCATGTGATCTATCATGTGGTCCTGCCCTTTGTATATTTTCCCACCTAAAATTGGGATGATCTTTCCATTCAGGATTGTAGCTGTTCGAATAGATGTTTGGCCTGGCCTGTTGAAGTTGTTCACATAGTTAACAGATTCGCCATATTGATTATGTGGCTCCTCATTTTGTCATCTCATGTACCATGTATTTGTGACACCAACGTTATTCAGAGCTTGATACCTAATACCTCTAGGCATTTTCAATTTGGTCAAGTTTGGCACTAACAACTGGATTAAGCCTGACCTCGTGTACGCCTGCTATTCTTTGGGACATATTCTTATCTGTTGGCCACAATGAATTATTGTTAGCCATTTCTTCTAATAAGTCTCATGCTTGGTGTTCCCATTTTCCCATTAGTGCACCTCCCGCGGCTGCATCCACTGTGGACTTAATCATCCCACTAAGCCCATTATAAAAAATTTACACTTGCGGCCATTTAGAAATCTCATGATGGGGGCACTTCCATAGCATCTCCTTATACCTCTCTCATGCCTCGTAAAGAGTTTCAGAGTCATACTATAGGAAGGATGTGATGTCATTTCTTAATTTTGCAGTCCTAGCTAGGGGAAAGTATTTTACGAGGAATTTTATTGCCAAGTCTGTCCAAGTTCTGATGGACTCTACTAGTAGTGAATTTAGCCATCCATTTGCTCTATCTCTTAAGGAATATGGGAAAATGCGCAAGTGCGTCGCTTCCTCTGCCACTCGATTATAATTAAAAGTGTCGCACACTTTCAGGAAGCTGCTGATGTGGGAGTTTGGATCTTCAAGTGCACCACCCCCAAACTGCACCGACTAATGAATCATCTGAATATATGTCTTGATATCGCAAGTATTTTCGGGCAGGGGTGGCAGGACGATGTAAGAGATGAAAGCTTCAACCACAATGATTGTCCTATCCCGAATGTGAATTGATGGTGTTTCTTTCAAGAGTTCAGGTTCCCGATTGTTCATGTTGAGTTGTGCCTCTAAATCTTCTCATTTATCCCTTCTCAACTGTTGGAGGGTTCTTTCGATTTCTGGGTAATGCTGAAGGAGTTCACACCTTCTACTTCGTCTAATGTAATAGCAATGAGAACCTTACTTAGAACTAAAATAAAATTAAAATTAAAAATAAAAATAAAATAAAAATAAAAATAAAAATAACTAGATACAAGTTAAGTGATTAGGGCTAAAATTAATAATAAAGGTTATAATAAGTCCCCGACAATGGTGCCAAAAACTTGATTGTGATTTTCACATGTTACAAAAGCGCACGTATCGCTCAAGTAGTATAAAAAGTTATCGATCCCACGAGGACTTATCATCTACGTTAATAATTGTTAAGACTAATGGCCTATGAGTATCTAATTAAAATTAAACGTGATTTTAGTTTAAGTTTGAACTAAGTCTAATGCAAATAAATATAAATTGGAAATTTGTAGAGATAATCACAGAGAGAAAATATTCAGGGTTGTGAATCCACTCAGTATTATTCTAAAGATGAATTGGTTATCCTATATTTATGTAATATATTAGTTTACTAACCTAGAACACTAAAATATCCACAAGCCTCTTTCGATGGTCGAATGAAAATATCCATAATAAATTAATTAACTATATTTCTATGTAGCTAAATCACCTCAAATTCATTAAGAACAAATTCTAATTATGGCTACACCCGCCCGACATGTATATTTCTATCTTGTAAGGAAATCCCTAGAATGAGATCGTGTGCTATTGAATCTAAGGCTAAACCTAAAATTCATTTGTCAAGTTCATCTAAGTTTACCACATCAATCCTATTGGTGATCAAGCAACATGAAATATTAAGTATAAGATTCAATAAATAAACCAAGCCATCACACAAAATATAAGAAAAATCAATTTATAAGTTCGTAAATACGGGTTCATCAAAAATCCCATATTAGAGGTTTAGTTACTACACATGCTCAGAAACTCAATAAATATTCAATGATAAACATAATATTAAGAGAGTAAAGGAAAGAAGAAACTCTGTCAAGATCGCCAATCCTTCGCTTCTTCCTGTTGAGTTCCCGTGATGTGCTCCTTTGATGTGTTTTATATCTCCTTTAAAAATCTATTTTGGAGGCTGTTTAATTTTAGGTTATGAAATTGTTCTCTAATTTCGTCACATGCCTCCTTTTATAATTTCTCAATCTTATTAACTTAAATAAATTTAATCATCAATGATTCATGATTCTTTATATTTTTTATTATTTAATTTAATTTGTTTCCAAAATTAAATTATTTCTTCAATTGCTTTCCTTATAGCATGAGAATTTCTCATTGAAAAGTTTTTATTACCCTCTTTCACTGCTTATTTCCAAAACCTATTTAAATTAACAAAATAAAATAAATTATAAACTAACTTAAAATTAAGTAAACTGGTAATGAAATAATAGATAAAATATAAGATCATCAGTACGCCATTTAACATCGAATCCATTTCAATCATATGAAATATGAATTTATATTTTTATACTTTGTCACGATTAAGCATCTTTGAAATATTATCAAATCGGTAAGTCAGACAAACTTTCTTTAATTCGATTCAAACTTTCTTCAATTCGAAAAAACTTTATTTAGTTCCAATAGTCTTACGATAGCTTAACATTCGTGACATATGCATTCATACATATTAGTTTAGAAATCACAGCTCACTTCTATTGTATTCACGCAATACCAATTTCAGAATTCTTACTTGGAGACATGTCTAGCACCAGAAGCTTACAAACACATTCAATCTCTTTCACAATATACGACACACAATAACAAAATTAGCAAACACATATTTATAACATCTTATATTCACTCCAGTTTTCAAGTCATTCATTCATTCCACGTACGCACACACAGTCCATACATATCACAGGTTATATCATACAGACGTATACACTGAGACACACATACAATCATCGTACATCCAACAACGAAGCATACATTAGTCAATACACTAAATAACACATAACCCAAACAACACATACATAAGGTATGCTATCATGTTAGGTTTGACGTCAGCCTCCACTTCTAACATATTTGGGCCTCTCACGCTTTTTGGTTCAAGGATTTCAAAGAGAATGATTAAATTTTTGACTTGATGGATGATACAATATGGGCCAACGAATCTTCCGTTGGTTACTTTCTCGACCAACTTACTCAATGTCACATTCATTATTCCTTCAAGAAACTTCTTTACCTCCATAAGGTATGCTATCATGTCAGGCTCCCTTGCTTGAAATCCATCATTCAACTGCTAAATGGCCAGTTGTGAATCACTTTTCACAACCACATCTCTAACCCCAACCGCATCATAGAGCCTAAATCCGGTCATGATCGCCTTATATTCCAGCCTCATTATTAGTTGCCTCAAATGCAATTCTCATTGCGTAGCTTATCTTCTGGTCTCCCCATATCCTTGTGAGTTAATCAACCCCTCAACAAACAATTCCCGTTTCTCCTCTTCCTCGACCACCATTACTTGGGGCTTGGTGAATCTTGTTATAAAATCAGCCAAGGTTTGCCCTTTGATTGACACCCGGGGAAGGTAACATATATTATATTCATTAAGAACTACCGACTATTTTACCAGATAACCCGAGGTCTTTGGCTTGTGTAAAATCTACCTAAGTGGGTGGTCGGTTTATACCCCGATGGGGTGAGCTTGGAAGTAAGGCCGTAACTTTCTAGCCGCTGTTACTAATGATAGGGTCATCAATTCATTGGCCGAATATCTGGTATCCGCATCTAATAATGTCTTACTAGAATAATAAATCGGCCTCTGGATTTTATCTATTTCATGTACTAATACTGAACTTACAACATGCTCTGAAATAACTAAGTACATAAATAAAATATCACCCCAAATTGGCTTGGCCATGAAAGAAGGTCAGGTCAGTTCCTTTGAGCTGTTTGTGTTGAAAAAGCTTCCTCACACTCACTCATCAACTCAACCTAATTCTTTGCCATCTTGATTAACTGGAAGAAGACATAGCACTTATCGGTGGCTTTGAAATGAACCGATTACGTGATGCTACTCGATCGGTCAAACTTTACACCTCTTTCGTCGTTCTTGGTAATTTCAGGTCTAGTACTACCTTGATCTTCTGAAGATTGGACTCAATGTCTCTCGCACTAACTATGTACCCCAAAAAATTTCCTAATGATACTCCAAAAACACACTTCTCTGGATTCAGCATCATCTCATATCTTCTCAAGAGTTCAAAAGTTTCTATGAAGGCCTTCAAATAATACTCAGGTAGTATTGTCATTGTTATCATATCACTGGCATAGACTTACATCGTATTTCCGATCACAAACCTTTGATACGTCATCCCAACTCTTTTCAGTCCGAAAGGCATCACTTTATAGCAGTACAACCATTGATATGTGATGAAGACTATCTTTTCTTCATCCTCGGGGAATATTTTGATCTGATTATATCTCGAGAATGCATCCATAAAGCTTAGCAACCCATGGCAAGCCGTTAAATCCACTAGCGGATCCACTTAGGAAGTGGAAAACTGCCATTTATGAAGGCCTTGTTCAAGTCCGAGAAGTCCACACACATCATTCACTTGCCATTGGCCTTCTTGACCAGGACCACATTCAATACTCATTCTGGATACTTGACTTCTTTAATAAACCCAGCCTTCATCAACTTATCCACCTCTGTGTGAATAACTTCATATCGTTCCTGGTTAAAGACCCTCATCTTTTGTTTCACTGGTTTATGAGTCTGGTCTAACAACAGATGGTGGCTTATGAACTGAGGATCAATCCCGGGCATATCTTTGTGGCTCCATGTGAAGACCTATGCGTATTTCCTCGAGAATTCGATAAGCTTCATCTCCATATAATTTTCCCAACCAGACCCCGATCTTGACTATATTCTCCGAGCCAAATAACCCCACTGACTCTAGCTTCTCCATCGGTCTTCTATACTGAGTGAGATCCTCATGTCGGATCAACGGACTCCACCTCAACTGCATCATCTTCTCTTCCCAATCATTTTCTTCCCTGCCACTCACCAATACACACGGTCTCTCTGGATGTGGCTGTTAAAATAGCTCATCGCCATTTTCTGACCACCGCACAAAACCATGACCCTCTCTCTGGTTGAGACCTTAAATTTCAAGTAGTAGCTTGACACAGTTGACCTCGGATTTCATCATGAAATGCCTCCCTAAAATCACCTGGTTGCTATTCAGACAATCTACCATATTGAAGTCCACCATTATTATTCGAGTATGGGGTTGTCCTAATAGTCATTGTGTCGTTGTACCTAACATAATGGAACAACTGTAAATCCCCCAAACATGTACAATGTGGTTTCATTATGGATCAAAGTGGTGAACTTCACCCCAATCCATTCAAGACCTCATTTGATATAATATCCACTGCGCTACCGGGGTCCATCAATATTTTGTCTACCTCTGACCCGTCGATGTTGGCCCTGATTATCATTGGATCATCATTATAGTAACTCACCCCTTGATCATCCTCTTCTGTAAACATTATTGGCACATGTCCTAGACTTCTGAATTCTTGAGGCTTTCACAATTAGCGGGGGCTATTGATTCGGCAGTAATTCTTCTTTATCCGACTTGAGTCCCCGTCCAACACTATTCATTTAGTTATGGTGAACATATGATTTTGTCCTCACCATATCTTCCACTTGATCCTGTAGGTCTCTGCAGCTTTCAGTGCCATGTCTCTTAATATTGTGATGCGCGTAATAGACTCTGTCGTCCATCTTCTCCACAAGGAACCTTCTGGGGTCAGGCTCTATCAACAAGCATCTGTCATGTATCTCCCGAGCTATCTGAGATAATAGTCTGTTGAGGGTCATGTACATTGTGCCCTTTGCAACATGTGCAACCTTAACCAGGGACTTCTCGCGGGTGCTGGGTTGCCCTAAGTCATGGCTCAGAATTCCTGCCGTCTTAGGCCCGGTCACCGTCAATTTCACAACGGATATCCGACCTTGATTATTTCTTTTCCCTAGCAACACAAACCTCTTTGTCTGTTCCAAGGCTATTGCGTAGTCCAAAATCATGAGGTGGGACCATAATCTCCCAACCCTCAGTGCTCTCTTAAAGCTTTCCAATGCCTTTAAGGACTCATACACCCTTACTTTCAATACCATATTGTGGTATCTATCTATGAATTTCTTTAGTTGCTCATTGTCACGCTGCTTTATCGTCCTCAGTGGCCCAATTATTTTCCTGGGTGCACATGCCCCTTTAAAGTGCCGCATAAAAGATTTCCTCAACTGGAGTCAGATTCATGAATCATAAGCTGGCTGATCCTCCCAATGTTAGTGGGAATACCTTATAGACGGTGTAACACCCCGATTTATTTTTCCCAATTTTAATTTAATAATTATGGGAGTTAGAAATTTAAGAACTAAATTGTGAGGATTTTAAAAGTTTGAATTAAATTTATAAAAGGGACAAGTTTAGGGAGACAATTGATAATTACCTTATAGTATATAAAAAAAAAACATATTTCGTTCATTCTTTTCACTGCTTGCCGCCGAGAGTGAGAGAAAGAGAGCAACATGCGTGACAAAGAGAGAAAGAAAAGAGAAAAAGGAGAAAAAAAGAGAAAAAAAGAGGATTTTGGCCCCAATCCGTTCGATTCGTATCAGTTCTCGACCGGGTCTATTAGGAAAAGTGTAGATCTCGATAAGAGGATTATTTTGGTGGTGGTTTCATCTCAGGAAACTCCCAATTTTTGCAGAAATCCCTGTAAGAAATGTTTTATGGTATTTATGGATTTCCCGTTGATCCGGAACTCCGATTGACAAACCGTCAGCGGTATTGGAACCGGGAGGGGGAGACGAACATTCAGCCACCGAAAAATCTGGATTTTGGTCGGCGTATGGCGTTCACGCGTGCCTCACGCAGTGGCGCGTGAGGCCCACGCGCCGGGCATAATTTCACCGCCGACTTCCCAAGTCTTTATATGTGATTTCCCGACCATTCCGAGTAGTAACAGACCTCCGAATCTTAATTTTCGTGTAATTTATCGTTATATTTGGTTTATGCATGTTATGTATTGGAGAACGGAATTTGCTTTAAAGTATGATTAGTTTATATGCTTAGACCATATAAATGATTACCTTGTGATTAGAAGTGAATGATGGACTTTATCGGAAAATATAGTCGAGTAAGATTGTATGCGGGAAATTATTGTGATCCCGAGATATGAGATATTGATGTTGGATTAAATTACGGAATATGTTGTGAATTGAATATGGATGTAAGTTAATCATTATGGGTTGTATAATGGATGTCCGTATTATAGACGAAACCTTGATGAAATTTCATTAGGATTACGAGAGCGACCGAATCACATTCCTTGAATATTCTTTCATATATTCTAGTCAGGATTATGTTCCTTATAATAAATTCTTTTGTCTCTTTAGGTGATTGTGATACAGTAAGCGGGGACGGTCCTGCTGTATAGTTCCTTTATCTATAGTCAACTCGCCAGGTGCGTGGATAAGCCTGTAACATTGATGTTTTCCAATTATATAGTATGTATGTTTTCTTAAATGAATTTTTAAGGTAATGCATTAAATGATTTTGTTTTTAGAAAATTTTATATTTTGCTATAAAAGTATGGATCGAATATTAATTATGTTGAAATCATGTGTTTGTGATATATGAGAAACTTGCATGATTTGAGATATATGAGCATGTGTTTTCGAAATGATTTCTATGTTAGGATGCACCCCGTGTACTTATATGTGCCAGATTATTTGCCGTGAGACGAGGTCTCATATTGCCAGTTTTTGCTCCGGATGCCAATTTTTGCAGTGGGGATGCCCCATGTTGCCAGCTTTGCCGTATTGTCACGAGTGTGTGCATATAGATGAATGAACAGCTTTATTATTACAAAGTATTCTTGAGCAGAATGAGTTTTATGAGCTAATGAGATTTATGATTTCAAGTAAATGTTTGAAATATCGATTTAAAACTTATGTATTTATTTATATTATGAAAGACTTATTCGATCCCCGACAATGTCTTGGATCTCCATCAACAAGATGAACTTTTCATCATGGGACTTAGGGTCTGTATTTCCCTTATAGACATCCATTGCGAGCATGGAAAACCTTCCAGGAAACTCTAATTCTAATATTTCCTTTGTGAATAGAGATTCCATCTTCATGTCTTGATCATCTCGAGCACCTCATTGCATACTCATCTCTTATCGCCTTATATTTCGTTGGAACCAATCCCGAAAATGGCCTTCGGTATCTGGTAATGGCCCAAGTCACTCTCCCCAAAGTAGAGGTTGTTGTTGGATGACTCTAAGGTTCGCCTGTTGTCACACATTTCATTGGGCTCCTCTACTGGCGTGACACTAGCCACGACCACGGACCTTACATTATTGGGGTTTCTTTTTATATTTTTTCGCTTCTCTTCTCCACCAACTAGTATTTTCCCACTGTCAATTTCTTCCCTCCTGCGACTAGGCCCTACATGATCCTAAGTCATGATTTCTTCTCTAACTTTTCTATCTTCTCCATCATTGTCTTCATAAAGGTTTGGGTTGCCTCCTTATCCTCATTGGCCTTCTTCATTTCCACCCGTAGTTTTTTTTTCCCATTTTTCATCCACTCCTCTATTGAGGCCTATAGAGCTCTATGATTCTCATCTCTTGTCATCCTCTTAGTGTCTTGTGTTGCCTTTTGGACTGATCCCCACAGACGGTGCTGATTGTTGATGATTTTTTTCGTTCGAAGGGCAAAATTAGAAATTCCCCCTCGAATAAACCTCCATCAACGGTGAATTTGTTTGGTTAGTGGGAAACCACACAAACTTTGAAAATAGACAGGATAAACACAGAGTTTACGTGGTTCAGCGGAGAGTGACTCCTACCTACATCCACGGGGTAAAAAATTTGGGGTATTTTATTACTACTCATGGTCAAGACCATTCCGAGCTACAAACAGAGAAATAAACTCACAAAGTGATAAAACACCTCGAGTCTTATACAAGCCCATTATAATTCTCTCAAGGGATCAGGTAACAGACTATTTTTCTCTCTCTATCTCTAGTTCTTGAGCTCTAATTTTTTTCAAGTTGTGAAATGCAAAAATTATTAACCCTTGAATTTGCGACTTCAATCCCTTGATATAGGCTTCAAAAGATGTTGTTCCATCAACCATGATGTCAGCCAATGTCACAAGGTCATAATTACAGTTATTGCCACCCTCAACTGCCCATAATCCAACCAATCAAATTAGCTCATTCCTTTGCTACTGTATCGGCGTATGGAAACTCTGCTCTACCACTACTATGTCACTGCATCGGCCTATAGAGGCTAGCAGAAGCTACTTTCAATGAGATCCACTATTTTCCCACCATCATCATTAGCCTTCTGAAAGCACATTTTCCTAAGTAGGACATACGTCACACGACTTCAATACTGTCGGCCTGAGATCTCATCTTTGTTCCTCAGGTTGGCATATCGAGGTAGATGATACTCATTGGAGTCCCCTCCAGCCCTTTCAAAATAGGTCAGGTTTCACAGACAAAGACCTCCTCGGGTCAGGCTCTGCAAACTCTCAAGAAACCCCAAATCTACGCTCTTCATGTGGTCGAGTCGATATCACAACTCGCTTCATCCCCAAGATGCTCTGTTCTCGGGATTTCTTCTATCTTTCTTGTGGTCATTTCTATCTGTCATACATCATCTCTTTCTGGACCCTCAAACCTTTGCCACCTTATTTTTGGCTATGTAATCTCCATTCTACCCTTCATTAATATTTGAACATTTTTCGAGGTAAAAAACCATAATCAATAAAAATGTGATAATATCTTGCATGCAAAAATGATGGTTATGTATGACGTTTTCAATGTGTTCTCTGTAGATAAAAACAGGAAAGAAGTCCAAACCGAAAGACATTAAAGAATCTTTTTCCCATCAAGCCACTCATCAGATCATGAAAAAAAAAAAAAAAAAAAAAAATAGAGAGAAAATAAAAGAAAGAAAAAAAACGAATCTGGTTCTTTAGTGACCAAAATAAAAACCTATAAATTACAACATAATGGCCAAAGAATCAAATTGCCCAAAAGCATCAATTTCATTCTCCAATAGGCATATAAAATTTTCCTTTTATTGATCTCTCCATCCCAAAACCATTTACAAAAAAAGAAAAATGGTAAGTAGAGTTGAAATGTGTTGTGGATGTGGGCTGCCACTACAGCTACCACCACAGGCAGATGCCGTCCAATGTTCGGCATGCCAAACCGTGACCAGGTTTCGATCACCACCCTCTGATCGATGGGCTACAGCCTATGGTATGGGGCTCCACGCACCACGAGGCCGTTTCCCAAATGTACCTCACAATTATGTACCAGCTACTGGTCGGGGTAATGGCATGTATCCTCCTAGACCTGCTGTAGACTTCAATAATTATTATATGGATCCCCCACAACCACAACCACAACCACAGCTACAGCCACAATTACGGCCGCGGCCTTGGCAACCACAGTTACGGCCACAGTTACAATTACGGCCGCGGCCTTGGCAACCACAGTTACAACCACGGCCGCGGCCAACGTTGGCTCCTCCTCCGGTTTATGGGAGGAGAAAAGCACTGCTATGTGGAGTTACTTATAATAATACAAACTACAAGCTTAGTGGTAGCGTAAATGATGTTAGGCGTATGAGGTTTCTCTTGGTTGAAAAGTTAGGGTTTCCTATGGAATCCGTGGTCACCCTTACAGGTATAGCATCTCCTCCGTGTTTAAGCTATTCTGAATTTTTGAACTTCTTTTATATGTCAATTTAGTAATTAAGCGTGAGGAAATTGGTGGTTGTCCCAAGTGACATGATTTAGTGGTGTAGAATTCAGGATATTATTTAGGTTCGAATTCAGGAAGTGTGTTTTTTGTAAGAATCTGAGATAGTCGAGGATTTTACTTGTTCCGTTTAAGTCTGAAATGAGTGGTTTGACGGTGGGATTTCTAACGAAAAAAAAAAGATAGAAACTGGTTAAATTTCATTATGCGACACATATTTGTCTTTAACTTAATTTTTTAATGTCACATAACAGTCACATGCGTATAACTCAACGCACGTATCGTTCAAGTAGTATAAAAGTATCGATCCCACGAGTACTTAAAACCTAAGATATTAATTTATGAAGCTAAATTCTTACAAGTATCTAATGGATTGATTGTTTGATTGAGTGGTGACTTTAAAATTAAAACAAGTAAAAGAAATAGCGTGAAAGTAGATTGAGGAAAATTCAATATTAATAAATTATCCAAGGAGTGTGTTTTTTGTAAGAATCTGAGATAGTCGATGATTTTACTTGTTCCGTTTAAGTCTGAAAATAGTGGTTTGACGGTAGGATTTCTAACGAAAAAAAGATAGAAACTGGTTAAAATTCATTATGCGACACATATTTGTCTTTAACTTAATTTTTTAATGTCACATAACAGTCACATGCGTATAACTCAAACGCACGTATCGTTCAAGTAGTATTAAAAGTATCGATCCCACGAGTACTTAAAACCTAAGATATTAATTTATGAAGCTAAATTCTTACAAGTATCTAATGGATTGATTGTTTGATTGAGTGGTGACTTTAAAATTAAAACAAGTAAAAGAAATAGCGTGAAAGTAGATTGAGGAAAATTCAATATTAATAAATTATCCAAGGAGTGTGTTTTTTGTAAGAATCTGAGATAGTCGATGATTTTACTTGTTCCGTTTAAGTCTGAAAATAGTGGTTTGACGGTAGGATTTCTAACGAAAAAAAGATAGAAACTGGTTAAATTTCATTATGCGACACATATTTGTCTTTAACTTAATTTTTTAATGTCACATAACAGTCATTAGTTTATGACAGTCAGTGACAACTATATTTCATCGTTTTTATGATAGTAAAAAAAAAAAAACATCATAATTTTTATGACATGTGAATATATGACAATTTTAAAATTTTCATAAAAACTATTTTATAGTAGTGAGAAATATATATATCAAGGCCCTTATTTTTTGATAAAATTTGAAGATTTCCAATTTAGTAATCTAATTATT
>SKCR01055074.1:0-64324 GCA_019454045.1 Zanthoxylum bungeanum | reverse complement strand
CGGAAGATGATTTTGCATATCTTCGTATTCCAAGTTAACAAACTGATTTATTACACATATATAAGAAAATCAATTCATCATTAGAATAATATTGTGTGGAATCACAACCCTAGATGTTTGTGTCTTTTATTTATTTTCCTTAGTATTTTCTTTTGTGTAGTTATTTATTTAGCAAATCCACATTCAACCAACCAATCAAGCAATCATTCCCTTCTCCCTTTAATTAGATACATGTAAATAAATAGAATCGATAATTAATAACAACAGTAGAAATTAAGTCCTCATGGGATCAATATTTTTATACTACTTGAGCGATACGTGCGCTTGCGTTACGTGTGTGATTTCACCGATCAAGTTTTTGACGCCGTTGCCAGGGACTTATTTTTCTTGCGTTATTAATTTTGAAGCTATCTATTTTACTTGTATATAATTTTCTTTATTTTTATCTGTAATTTTTATTTCTTTCTTTTATTTTCAGGTGGTTGAAATGGAACATTGTTGGGCGATGGAAAATTTACGAACTTTACAAAGGGATGATACACCCCATATCAGATAACAGCAGTCCGGTTTTCTGAGGCCTGTTGTCCAGCCCAACTATCCATGGATGTCAGATTCATATAACACAACATTTGCTCAATGATTTCAGAAATGTGAGATATGTAATGGTAACCACCCTAGCGATCATTGCGAATACAACTACAGTTCAGAGTGGCAGGACTATCAGAATCCTTCATATAATGAACCAACATATTTCAATGAACCACATTTTCCATCTTACCCACCATCAACCTATGATCTTCGAGGACTAGAACCATTAGTGGGAAGACAGTTGATGAACAGGCTCGAGAAACGGGAAGCTAAACATAATACAACGTTTCTGAATCAAATAAAAACCTTACAGAGGCTGATAAATGAATTGAGACAAATAATCAACAACCAGAACTACATACCTCACGGAGCAAATTCAAATAACACTGATGAAGCCTTTGAATATCAAGAGTTTCATGATGACACCTAACAAGTGAGGAGGCTGAGGTAGAGGTATCAGTTCAGGAGCCCGAACAGACAGAATCTCAATTTGATATTGATTATTCATCAGACTCTAAGGAGGAACAAGTAGCAGAGCTTTCTATACCAACTACACCATCAAGTGAGGATGAAACTCTGCATCCTCAAAATGAAGATCTTGGAGCATGCATTACACAAATATTTGAAGAAGAGCTACCCGAGCCGTTCATACCAACCACAGAGGATAAAGGCCTACAATCAGACATATCTTTACATCCTCGGGTTGACACTTATGGAGCATGCATTTTACAGATGACAGATGAAGAGTTGAACAATGAAATTCTAAAATACATCTGTGACGAAAAAGTGGAGCAAGATGCATAGCAAATGGAAGAGCAAATGTCTGACCATATTGAAGATCTCATGACTTCAGGAGAAACATCACTGTATTGGGGAGTACAAATCAAAGACACCACCTAGAAGCTTGACAGAATGAAACATCCATTCAGAGTCAAGCACCATACGAGAGCTTCTGATTTTCTTTCTTTCTTTTTAGGAACCACTGGAGCGGCAAAATTTAAAAAGGTGGCACAAACACTGAATGAGACAAAATTCTTTTTGCCACTTTACCGTTGGAAGAGACCCTTCAAAAGCAACGCACATAAGATCGTCTTTAATCGGACATCCAAAACCACGTTGAAGCCTCATTGACATATGGACTTCAAACACGTCAGACTGCAGATGAAAAATTTAGCGCTAGTATGGAGGCAACCCATGCAAAAATTTTATTTTCATTTAAATTTAAATTTTTGTATTTTGTGTATACATGTTATAGAGTTTTTAATTTTGTGTGATATTTTTAGGGAAAAGCACAAACGGAGCATTTAAGGCAAAGCAAGACTGGAGGAATGGTGTTTGACAACCACAAAGATGAGATTTAAATTCATTAGTGATGGCTGAGTAAAGAATGGATTCTTGAGACACATATTAATGGATTTATATGCCAAGCAAGTCACGTATTGTGTACACAATTCCATTGCCTTAAATAATTGCTTTGATTTGCTTTTCGGTTGTGATTTCCTTAATTTTCGCCGACAGGATCCAAACTTTCTGACTTTCACGATATATTTTACTGTTTAGCTAATAATTGTCATTTGACAGGTACTAGTGCTATTATTACTCACCCTTTTTCAGATCTATAAATTGAGCTCGTCATTGCACTCTTGAAGACATCCAGATTTGAGAAAGAAATATATAGGAAAAAAATGGAAGCAACTTCAATAAGACGAGTTGTAAACATCTGTGTAATTTGCGGTACTAGTGCTGGTTTTAAACCAGAATTCGCTGCGGTAGCAAAAGAATTGGGTAGAGTCATAGCTGAAAGGAATATGCACATAGTATATGGCGGTGGGAATCTTGGACTAATGAGGTACGTTTCAAGGGCTGTACAGGAAGGAGGTAGTCAAGTTATGAGAATCATTCCAAAACCTTTGGCGGAGGCGAATCTTATAGGACCATCACACGGAGATGAACGTATTGTGTCAGGTATGTCTGAACGACTTATTGAAAAGATTAACCGTGTTGATGCTTTTATTGCTTTGCCAGGTGGCTTGGGCACAATGGAGGAAATTTTTACAGTGTTATCTTGGGCGAACTTGAACATACACCAGAAACTAATTGGACTGTTTAATGTTGATGGATTTTATGACTTTCTTTGTGTGTTTCTTGATGATGCCTGGAGAAATGGGTTCCTTTCAAAACTTGTAAAATATATCCTCTTCACAGTCAAAACAGCCCATGATTTAATTGACAAACTCTTAGCCTTTGAACCACAAATTGACCATGTCCTTTCCAAGATAAACTGATCCGATAATGATCGTGGTAAGAAGCGTCGGATAAATCTGGATCTTAACCTTTAGTTTTCTTTTTAAATGTTGAATTCCACGCTAACCAGGTACTGTTTTCTAAACTCTTCTTCTATTTTTTAGACATTGGGGACAATGTCTCAATTAGGTTTGGGGGAGGGGAATAGTTGAGTAGTATCTTATTTTTATTTTTCGTTGTGTTGTGTTGTTTATTTTTGCTTGATTTTTCGTCAAAAATTCAAAAAAAAAATTTAAATTTTTTTTTTGATTTTATGTTTTTAACTTGACTAATTAGGTGAAATGGTGTTTGAGATAGCTGTGTAAGGAATTTCCACTCCTGAGACGTATCTCAACCTATTTCGTAACAAGTTAATTTTTGTTTATTTCCTTTTGAATTATTTAATTTGTGAATTCTGCATAATACTGACTAAATTGGATCTTCATATGCTCAGTTGACAGATATTATCAACATGCATGGTAACATACGGCCATGAGTTGTAAGTGAAAAGTTTGTAACATTCAGTGCTCTAGTTTAATTGGAGGAAGCATCTAAAAAAGTGATGGAATAAAAAAAATTTGTGTGTATATTAATAAATAGTTTCTACTTAGTAACCGGGCATCTTGCCTCAGTAAGTAGAGATTGTTCGCGTAAAACTGTAGAACTTTTAACATCTGAGATCCAAGTAATTAAGTCTTTAGGGGTGTCTTAACACCTAGTGCCCTAAATCCAACTGGTTTAGGAGTCACTGGCCCAAAGCTTGCTACATGGATTAAAGATGTTATATATATATATATATAAAAGACATCTGAGATCCAAGTAATCCGTAGGGGTGTCTTAACACTTAGTGCCTTAAAGCCAACTGATTTGGGAGTCACTGGCCCAAAGCTCGCTACATGGATTAAAGATGTTATAAAAAAAAAAATTCCATTGCCAAAAAATGTGTGAATTCTGATATAACTTTAGGACAAAAA
The DNA here is from genome assembly GCA_019454045.1 of Zanthoxylum bungeanum. NCBI lineage: Eukaryota > Viridiplantae > Streptophyta > Magnoliopsida > Sapindales > Rutaceae > Zanthoxylum > Zanthoxylum bungeanum. The sequence goes on along the minus strand of SKCR01055074.1, from coordinate 60,479 downwards.
TATTACTCTCTTTTCAACTACACTTATGAATATTATGGGCACAATGATTTGATTAATACCTTGTTGGTTGTGTATATGAAGAATGGTAAAACTAATCGGAGAATTTACTTATTTGGTAATTTAGAAAGAAAGAAAACAACTATTAACTTGGATAAGAGTTTCATTTGTTTAGTCACTAACTTGTTTGATCTTTTTGCTTTTGTGTGCATTTGATTGACGTTTGTGGGTATCGTCACTGTAAGCCCTTACGAGACTACAACTCGTCCACTAAGGACACTTAGGGGTTTAAAGGCTTGTTGCATACGCTAAATGCAACCGTAATCCCTACGAAAGTGGCTTAGTTTAATTTTAATTGTTTATTGTATTTTATTTTGTTGTTTTGCTCGAGGACTAGTAAAATGTTAGGTTTGAGGGTGTGATGAGCGGAAAATATATCAATGTTTACCGCCCATTTGACTTAATATTTTGTATAGTTTCTCGAGTTTTATGAATGTTTTGATGTGTTTTAGTTTATTTTGTAGATAAAATAAAATCGGGACTCAATGGAATCAATCAGGACGAAATATGGAATACATAAGGGCAAAAACTAGACTTGACATTTGGATTTTAGAGGTTGGAAACTTGAAATGGCGTTCTAACGAAGTACAGTTTCGGAAATTTCAGTGTAATTATCGTATTTTGGCCATAACTTTCTATTCCGATATCGGATTGAGGTGATTCAAGTTCCAGATTAAAGAAGACTCAAATATCTACAATTTTGACGTTCATAATAATTTCTAATTCTGAAGTTTTCATGACGGAAATGGATAAAATATCCGGAAGTATGTTATGTGTAATTATTAAAGTCATTTTCAAAATAAAAAAAATAGAATAAAATAAAAAAATGAAAATTGTCAAACTTCCACCAAACATGTTTGCATATTTGGTGAATGATTTGGTGCCATGTCTGTGATGGATTTGGTGCTTGGAGTGCCAATCCGATTTGTACATTTTATTATTTATTAATAAAATAACTACATTTTTCATTTCATACCTTATTAATGGCACTATCATTATGCGTATTAGATTGATGTATAGATATGCTAAGAATGACATTGACCTTAGAATAGTTTTGACACTAGGTGTAAACTATTCTTAAAGTAAATATTCCTAGTCGTTGGTTTTGGAATACGATCGAATTCCTATAACCTAGAAGACTAGCACATGTCATATATTGGAATTGGAGTTCCAATGGTTTAACCGGATGTACCATGAGTTTTGGAAACTCGTATAGACATGTGGGTATTCGTTGAAGCGAATACTAAATGACTTACAGACGATTCCTAATAGTTGGATGTACACACCACCGTCAATAGGAATCTCTTCGAGTCGAGTAGCATATGTAATCCTTTGCCTATAAGATAACATTGATTTTATGTGAGATCCACCACACTTAGATGCCATGTATGTCAGAAACCTTTCATGGTCTGGCCTCTAGATGTTCGTTGGGTGTGGATCGATTCACTCAGTAATCAAGTACGAAGCAAGATAGGATCCGTCGGCCCATATGTGTATCATAAGGGGTTTAGGTATCCATGTTAGTAAAGTCACGATTCTTAAATCTTTGGTCAAAGTCGATCACCTTGGGTGGATCGCATCAGTTATGAAGAATCGTTGACATGTCGGCATGAGATGTGCATCTCGGAAACTTGACGGTATATTCTATGTTTCCTAAGCACAACTCAGATTGCCTACGATGGAGGGATTGTTAAACATATGTGACGACCTCGACTTGTATAGTTCAGAAAGGTCGTTCGTGTTCTTCGCGAATTCGGAGGTGGCCGAATTGCGTACATATTAGCTAAGCTTATATGTCGAACATGTCTGAACTTAGAGAGTCCCAATATGAAGTGTACTCGTTGAGCACTTGGGTAGCCGATTATTTTTTATAAAAGATAATATTCGATATTATAATTATCAACTAAGATAATTAAGTGTTATTGGATAACATTGATGATTTACTTTGACCTAATTGGATTAATTGGATTAATTCAATAATTACACAAGGGCTTAATTGTAAAATCATAATTATCTCTACCATTTGAGGATATTATGGTAATTATAAGTATGTAATAATAGGTGGTTTTGGCTTAATTTAATTGGATTAAATCAAGGTGGCAAACATTTAACTAATCCATTTCCTAATCTTTGACTTGATTTAATTGGATTAAATCAAAATGGGAGACAATGAAGATTAGTCACACCTAATTATACATATTTGGACAAATTAGATTAAGCCCACTTAAAATTTGATTACAACTTTTATTAATTAAAAATTACCTAAGTTTTGCTATAAATAGCAAGCTTTATGAAGGTTTTAATTACAAGAAAAATAACAAGCATAAGCAAATTCTTGAGAGATTAGCCTAAGTTAGAGAAGTGTTTACAGAAGCTTGTGAAGTCTCTACAACATTTCATCTAGGATAAATCAAGATTGGTTTTTGAAGTGAAGCTCTGATACTATTTTGTTGGGGCAGTTGTGGAACCTATAGGGTTGGATCGGTGCCCCGGGCAGCGGAAATGAGTCTAACCTATGGAAATAAAGTATGGGTGTAATTTTGAATTATTTAATTAAATACTACATTCCATTACGAGTGTATAGGAAAAAACCGAGACTGAATCGGAGTCCGGAAGCTCCATAACGAAGCAAAACAAAAACAACGCGCGTCAAGGGCCTGAAGCGCATGAACTTGACGCGCGCTATTTTTGTTTTGCTTCGTTTTGGAGCTTCCGGACTCCGATTCAGTCCTGATTTTTTCTTATAAACTCGTAATGGAATATAATATTTCATTAAATAATTTAAAATTACATTCATACTTTATTTACACGGGTTAGACCCATTTCCGCTGCCCGGGACACCGATCCGACCCTAGGGGTTCCACAACTGCCCCAACAGTTTGGTGCCATGTTTGGTGGAGAAATTGGTGGAGGTAAAATTTTACTTATAAATACCAAACCATTTCATTTGTAAATTTCATACTTTCCTTGATATCTTGAATAATAATTAATGATTGTATCTTGTGTGTTTTATTTAGTAGCTTTGTAATGTATTTTTATTTTTATTTTTAGTAGTAATAATAGTTTTGTGTTCTTACTTTTATGTATAGAAGTTAATTTTCGTTGGGGGAAGGGTGAAACCTTTAATATGATAATGTAGATTAATCTCACTTAATTTATAATATGGAAATTATAATTTAATAATATAGATTAAAGTTGATACCGTCTTAATGGCTGGTTTTATTTATTTGACATAATGTGACACCGCCTATATGGTCGGTCTTTAGGTGACAGATGATTACCGCCTATATGGCTGGTTATAGATAAATAATAACACCGTCTTTATGGACGATTTGACTTAATTGGATAACACTGACAATTTCTATATTATAATAAAGTGAGATTTCGACATTTGAAATATTAAAGGTGGATCCCCTAACCCCAATATTTTATTTTTATTCTAGGGAAGTGATGAAATACAATATTCATGAGTTTAATAATTGATTTAATTATATTATGTTTAATACTTTAGTTTGTTTATTGAATCTTAAGCTTAATTCTTCTTGTTGCCTGATCACCAATAAGATTGATGGGGTAAACTTAAAATGAACTTGGAAAAATAGATTTTAGGTTTCAACCTTAAATTCAATAGCTCACGATCTCACCTTGGGGCATGGTGACCATTAGGTAGATTTCCTTCCAGGATAGACATATACATGTCGGGCGGGGGTAGTCACAATTGGAACTTAAACTTAATGAATTCAGGTAACTTGGTTAATATAGACATATGATTAATTGAGTTATTTTGGGTGTTTGCATCTGACCATCGGAAGAGGCTTTTGCATATCTTCGTGTTCCAGGTTAACAAACTGATTTATTACACATATATAAGAAAATCATCATCATTAGAATAATATTGTGTGGAATCACAACCCTAGATGTTTGTGTCTTTTATTTATTTTCCTTAGTATTTTCTTTTGTGTATTTATTTATTTATTTAGAAAATCCACATTCAACCAACCAATCAAGCAATCATTCACTTCTCCATTTAATTATATACATATAAATAAATAGAATAAATAATTAATAACAACAGTAAAAATTAAGTCCTCGTGGAATCGATATTTTTATACTGCTTGAGCGATACGTGCGTTTGCGTTACGTGTGTGATTTCACTGATCAATGACTTATGGATATGATATTTAATTTTTAATTATTTAATTATTTAACAATTAAATAACTAAATAATTAATTAATGTAAATATCTATATATGTATTTTTATTTACATTAAATAATAAAATACATATATTTATGACATGTGTCAAAATATCATTTGATAATTAATTAATATGTATCAAATCAAATTTTATATCAAATACAAATACATATTAATTATTAATTGACCAAAATCCCTTAATGCATGTATTTTCGTTTAACTGATTAAACGATTTGAATTAACTCATTTAATCCGATAAAGTATTATGAATAATCTATATTATTCATAACGCGTTGCCAAAGTGCTCAACGAGTACACTTCATATTGTGAGACTTTCTAAGTTTAGGTTTATCCATTACAGAATCAAATTTCGTGTCCATAATTCACCTACTCGTAAATTATGACGACCACAGATAATCTCACTAAACTATACAAGTCGAGGTCATTGCATATGTATAGTCTCTCCGTCACATGTTATCAATATTATACCGGGGATATAGATAGGAACGTCAAATCCCTAAGGTATATATAGTCGACTTTCAAATTTATGATCTCTAAATAACACTCGGAACTCGCTTCCGAAGTATACCACGACCACAGATTTACTAGATAGCAAACACGTTCAAGATACCTATGCCCTGTATACAGGACTGAGCGATTCTATCTGATACTCAGGATGTCATGAGCATCAGTCCACACCCAACGAACATGCGGAGGTCTGATCTAAATAGATCGGTGACGTGACTACCATCAAAGTGTGGAGGATGTCTCAAATATCCACAGTGGTATCTCAAGTCGATGGACCACTATGCTACTCGACTCGAGAAGATTCCTATTGACGCTGGTGTACCATTTATTAGAAAATCTTCGGTGAGTCATTCAATATTTATCAAATAAACACCTACACGTCTATACGAGTTTCCCAAGACTCATGGTTCATTGGGATAAACCATCGGACCAAGTCTCGATATACGACATGTACCGGTCTTAGCGGATTTTACTAACCGACCCGTGTCAGTAAATCTTGAACAGGAATTTTATTTGAGAATATACAACTTATATTGACGCTTCCCAATGTCAATTACAAACTACGTTATAACTGCGCACTAAGTTGTAAATCCTGGGGTCTTTGTCTAATATATACATATCACTAAATCAGATTTAATTTCAATCTAATAATAACTAGATCGAATACGTATATAAAAACAAGAGGTGCAACCATTAAGTAAGTAATATTATGAAAAAGAAATTATTTGTATTCATGAATCAGACATAAATACGATCTGGATTGGCACTTCGAGCACCAACCCTAACACACAGACCCTATATGTATATGAGATATCACATGAATGGATTGTATGATCATGCTAAACATGCTAAAAATCGGGGATGTTACATTCTCCCCCTTTTAAATAGGAGTTCCCGGATCCTAACCTGAGCTATATGACGTATCACATGTAATAAATTCAACTATCACACGCAATGATACCATAATTATCACATGCATTGAATTCAACTTTATCTACATGGGTTAGAGAACTTACTCAGAGTCGATGGAACTTGCTATAGTCATTGACGCATAGGACTTTGCTCTGATACAATCTTTGTCACATCCTAGTTTCCCAAGACACGACAGACAGAAGACGACTTTTCCATCTCCATAAGCCTCATGCCTTAAACATGTATAACTTGACGTGAACTATTTCATAACTCATACTTGCCCTAGACATACATGTATTTATTACACATAAACTGCTCAAAACATAACTGTACCAAACCACCCCAAACCCTTGGCTAAAGTCAACTCAAAACCCGAGGTGGTTAAATCCGCTTAAACCATGCATAATTACTACACATGGATTACGTGAGTGACCTACTATGTGCTGACGTACTCATGTTTAACATAACATAACTAGTCTTGCCTCGTACTATGATGTTCATACATGCATAATCTCTTCACTTGTTGTAAAAATGAATGACTGAAACATGATATTACATGCATTAACTTAGTACACGCTACATGCTGACTATAACATAAATTACATGCCTTATTAACACACACCCACATGACGTACATGATACCACGCTCAACTAGCGGGCCTTGACACTACTAATCTAAAGACTTGACCCTAATGACTGTAACTACTCATCCATCGTCCCCAAAGAATCGTCCTTCACAAGCATGGAGACCTGCACACAAACTGAAACTGAAAGGATTAAGTCCAACGGTCAACTTAGTGAGTGAACATAAAATATATCATAACATAACATAATACTATAAATATAAATAACTGTGAAGGTACGTTAAACCTGAATCCTAGGTCATACGTAACCGTATACCTATTTATCCATAACATAACTGAGAACATGTACATGACTGGAAACTAACACATGGTAACGCGAGCACAAGATACAACAGAAAACATGTCCTTACCCTGAAACCACTTCATGAACTTTACACGTCAATATGAAACTGAAAATTGTAACTCTGACTTGAAAACGTCAACTTGAAAACGTAACATGTCTGAAAACTACTTTAATTGGAAATTTTAAAAAAAAAACATAACTGCGAACTGTATATATATTTTGTCTGTAAAACATAAACTCAATTGGAAATTGTACACTATTATGAAAATTATTACTCTTTACTGAAAACTGTATTATTTATTAGAAATTGTGTTCTTTACTCAAAATTGCATCCCTTTATCTAGAAACTATAAACATGACTGTAGACTGAAAACTTAAACTGTAATCATGAACTGAAATATGTAAACATGAACTGTAGTTCATAAACTTGAACTTAAAACTGTAAACGTGTTTCGAATCTGTAAAATGTTATCCTGAGAAATCAATTAAACCTGAAAATACATGCCCAACGATCGAGATTGAGATGTCTCCCCCGCATCGCTATACGTATCAGGATTGGGTCGTCGCCCTCGCGTACGTTTGCTTATGTCAAAGCCATGAAATCATCACCAGTATTGTAACCTGGGGACGTGAAACCTACTTAGCGAGACCTAGCACTGCGTAAGCAGGGGAAATTGATCTATAACTGTAATAGTCTAAGAGGGTTATCTGAACCATTAGACTTGTTGAATTGAGCGTATCCGGATCCCTATGTTGGGGAAATAGTATTGTACTATGTTTGAAGCTAAACTATAAAACCGTACTGTATTCTGTAAACTGCAATGTATTTTTTAAACCTGAATTTGGAAACAAAATACGTACATCGTGAAAACATATTCTTGTAAATTGAAAACATGATTGTAAGCTGTAAAACATAATCATGAGCTTGAAAATATATGTATGGATTGGAAACGTGGTGTGAATTGTAACATGAGATCTGTACTGTAAACTGAAAACATGAACTGGAGACTATATACATGAACTGTATACTTGCATAACACAGACTGTAACATGTAAATCATAATATGACATAGTCTGTCTTATGCATACAATGTTCGTACTGGATTCATTACCTATCTTAGAATATGTATGTGATGAATGTCGTCTGAACGAAAGTTTCGTTCGAACGGCTGGAGAATGTGCCACGAACATGAGCACTGATTGCGTTTGAACGCTGGAACGAACGCGACACAAACGTGATTTTGGAGTTTTTAGACTCTACATATGGACTAAACTTGACTTGTATGGGTAGGTTCACACACAAATGAACCCTACATGTACATGAAACATCACATAAATGAACTGTATGACCGTGCTAAATATCGAGGGTGTTACATGATTCCCTCTCCTAATTAGTGTAGTTTTCTTTCTCTTTATATGTTTGTTCTTTGAGCATGTAAATGTCTTATAAGATTTGGACTTTTTTTGATAGGTTTCCTCTTTGAGATTGTATTTTATATACCACATTCGTGTGACTTAATGCAACCATTCATTCTCTATTATTTAATTTACAAGTTAGTGTGAAATCAACTCAACAAATTAAATTGAAATGTTCAAAGCAATCTAATTTCTATTTTCATCGAATTAAAAAATACATCTGAGATTTCGTTGTTTAAATAAAAAAAAAAAGAAGTAATATTTAGAAAACAACATAGCATTAAAACAACACTTCAATCTACCTAAATAGATATACTTCAAACTATCTTCAACGGACAACTCAGTCGGTAACTCGGCACAGCGACGAGCCGACTCGCTCTTGGAGCAGTGAGTCCAAACATGTCATTCATATCCAGCTCACTAGGCTTCATTCCATCTGGCAACTCCCAGTTAAAGCAATGAAGCAAATGAGCCACAGACAATTCCAAGGCATACAACCCGAGTTGCATACCCGGGCATGACCTCCGACCCGACCCGAATGGAATATACTCAAAATCACTCCCCTTAAAATCTGGGGCATTCTCATGCAAAAACCTACTAGGGTTAAACCTATCCGGATCTTCCCAAGCAGATGGGTCTCGCCCGATAGCCCATGCATTGATCATGACACGTGACTTGGCTGGGATGTGGTAACCGGAAAGCACCGTGTCCGCCGCGGTCTCATGGAGGAGGAGCGGGATTGGTGGGTGAAGGCGTAGGGTTTCTTTGATGCAACACCTGAGATAGGTTAGGTTATCGAGATCGGATTCGTGAACAATCCGGGTCAACCCGACTTTGACAGCAAGTTCTTGCTGAACTTTGTTGAGGTCTTGTGGGCTCTTCATTAGCTCTGCCATTGCCCATTCGATTGCTGATGCTACAGTTTCAGTTCCTCCGAACATTACGTCCTGTCAATGTAATGCATATATATATATACACACATAACAACATATTATCATCACCAAAGTTTTAATGAGAATCATGTAAGATATCTCTCGTGTTTTAAAATTTATACAAATAATTGTATATATATTATTATATTTTGTTTTCTTATCATGCTTGTTATTATTTACTTCTTATGTTAAAAAATTTGCATGTTAGGAAAATAATAAATGTAGGGTTTTTTTATCTTCTCTGAGAATGAAAAATAATCGATGTAATAATCATTATTTAAAAAAAAAAAACATATTTTGAATATTTTTTAAAAAAACAAAATATATTGAACAAATAAATCGATATGAATTTTCTTATATATATATATATATATATATATCACATTAGTCTGTACTAAAATTCACCAATTAAATGAGAAACGACAATGCTAAATAACTAATAATCACCTATGAAATAATATCATATTATCAAGCTCATTAGTTGAAATAGGAATTTTGTATTCTCGACGAGCCTATCATTATTTTTAAATGTAATTGATAAATTACTTATTTATGCGACAAACAAAAACTTCTACAATATTGGAAATTTTTTTTGAAATAATAATAAAAAATGTTTTTTTTTTCTAATAAAAACAGATACTTATATATGCACGGTTGAGAAAAAGAAAACAATATGAAATATTCTTGAGTTTCTATATTTATAGTTTTTGATAAACTTACCATGATGATGGCTTTGATATGCTCTCTAGTGAGTTTAATAGCAGACTGTAAATCATCCCCATCACCTTTCACAATATCTTCACTGTAAAACGCCATTAATTCATCAACCATGTCAGCTTCAATATCACTAATAATTTTGCTTTCTTCAACAACACTCATCTTCTTCTTCATATGCTCATCAATAATACTATCAATGAACCCATCTAAGGAAACTCGTGCCCTTGTCAACCTCTCATTAAATTCTCTAGCATTAATCCAACCCATCCACGGTATAAAATCAGCTATATTAAATGCCCCAAATAATTTGGAAAATTCTTGCATTATTTCCACAAACTCATCTTGTCCTTCATGTGAAAACGATCCAAAAGCTGCCCTGTACGTGATGTTTCTCGTCAAAGCAAACACCAACTCGCCGATATTAACTTTTGAGCCGGTACTGTTCATCACAGTTTCTACTGTCGACTCAACTTCTTCGCGAACTGATAGCCATGACTCGCTTCTCTTGCGACTGAAGAGCTTCATCACGCATATTTTTCTCATTTGCCGCCAAAAGGGTCCGTAGTTGGCGAACGCCATGTCCGCTCTGTCATATGTTAAGTACGTTATGGCAACGTTCGCTGGCCGGTTTGCGAAGACGAGGTCTTGAACCTGTGTCAGGGACGTAACTATAAATTTATTTTATAGAAAAGTATTTTATTTCCAATTGTATACAATTGATAATATCCCTAGTAAAATTGAGAAAGAAAATTAATCATTATTTCCAACCAAACGGGTTTGTATAGAAAAACCTGAAGGACTTCCTTAGCCATGTCGGGCGTCGAAACGGCGACGACATGAGTGACTCCCATTTGGAGATGGAGGAGGCCGCCGTATTTCTTGGCAAGGCCGGCGAGGCCACGGTGAGTCAGTTGGTCCATCATTGTCATGTTGCCGATTATGGGATACCCTTTTGGCCCAGGAGGGTATGGCTGCTTCTTTCTTATGTTTGCTAACGAGAAGGTAAATATGAAAGCTAAGAGAGGAAGAACGATGAAGAAGATTGGTGGTGATGATTCAAGAATTTGCAGCAGAGAATCCATGGCTGAAGTTTGAATTTTGTTGTGAGAGAGTTAGTTTAACAACATTTATTATACGAGTGAGATTGTCTTAATCAGGTAAAATATATAACCTACGCCAGCCAATACCACCTTAACAAATTCTATTATGCCATTTGACAGAACGGTTAATCACAATGCTAGGTCATAAATTTTTTAAATTTTAAATTAAATGAGTCACATAATAATATAATTTTATCAATAATATTTCTCACACACCTGGAAGTCACTCCTCTGCCAAATGATAGAACATAATGTGATAATATAATATGCATGCCGTAGATAAGTATTTATCTCTCAATTAGGACAAATATCTTTTGCATTGAGCCTATAAGGAGATAACAGATTGATAGAATATTTTTCCCTATAATAATATTAGAGGTTCATTAATCTTATACAGTATGGCATTTGTTAGATTTGCTTTTAATGGATAATTTTCATTTATTACGTTCTTTATTACTCTTAATTACCAAATTATGAAATTAAGTTTTATTGACAAGATTATATTTTTCCCTATAATAAGTTTTATTGACAAGATTTTATGAAAATAAGGGCTTTAATTGCAAACATGATCACTAACTCTCAATAGTTTAGCAAACTGATCATAAGTGCCATCTATGAAGGTGAATGAGGTGGGGTTTATATCGAAACTTGAGCAGCAACTTGGTAACCTTACCTCACAAATTCAGCAGATGGCTACAATGATCACGTATCAGACAAAAGTTTTGTGGAATTTGTTGTATGGTAAGGCATATGCCCAATAATATAAGAGCAGAATATGGAGCAAGCCTATTCCAAGGCCAACAAAGATAAAAAAATATGATCCTCACTTCAATATCTATAATGCAGGATGGAGAGATCATCCTAACTTTATCTATTCAGGGTATCAACAACAGTTCAACAATCAAACTAGGTTCAAACAACTAAGGCATCAACAACCGTATCAAACTCGTCCACCACTTCCTCACAATTAAGCTACTCCTCTTGAAGATATTGTTCGTTCTTTGGCTACTAATACTTTGTAATTTCAACCGGAAACAAGAGCTAGCATCAAGAGCTTGGAGACACAAGTGAGTCAATTGGCTAATGCTGTTGGTAGATTGGAAGAATATGGTACTGGAAAGCTTCCATCTCAACCCATTATCAATCCAAGAGAGAGTGCATGTACTATCACTATTAAAAAACACTAATTTATGACACTTTTTTATGTTAGAAAAACACTGTCACGAAATATGTCATATATTATGATAGTTTTGTGTCATAAAATGATATGTGTCATAATTTTATGAGATATTTGTGACATAAAAAATATGTCATAAATAATATGACAGATGTATATCATATTTTATATTTTTCATTTTTCTCATAATTTATTGGAAAATAATATGACAGAAATATGTCATAAATGAAAATGACTTCGTTTTATTTTATGATATAAATTTATCATAAAACTTATGACATATTTATTTATGATATATTTTTGTCATAAATGACAACGGCGTCGTTTTGATTATGACATAAATATGTCATAAATATATCAATAAAAAAATTATAACTTAAAATAGATTTGAACCCATAATCTCTCACTTAAATTGCTTATCTTCATACATAATGCCATTAGACCATCCTTGAACTATATTTGAAGTTTTGTAATTAATTTTATTTATAATATTACAATTGCAAACCCTAAAACACCAAACACCAGATACTTAACAAAATCTTCAGCCTCTAACTAAATAAAAACTTATGGGAGTGTATTCAATTGAGACTTTAAAAGATTATTTTTGGATAAATAAGTCAAGTGGATTTTAAAAGACTATTTAAAAATATAATGACTTACAAAATTTTATTACAGTTTTTTTAATCATGATTTTTATTTATTGAATTTTAAAAGATTTATATCATAAGAATTTATAAGATTTGAAAGGACCACATATAAATGCTAACTGATTTTCAATGCTAAATTTTACATCATGGTTAGGTGGGGATACCTCAACCTTTATAGCCATATTTTCTTTTGGAACAAGCATGAAAAAATGTAACTTTTTTAGAACCATGATTATATGAAATGAAACCAATAGTTATTCATTTATTTAACACAAGCTGTTGTTGTTTTTTTTTTTTTGAAAAATACAATAATAATAGTTCAAAAAATTATAGCCCAAATATTTCGACCAAAATACAAAAATAGTTTAACCAAATTACAATAACAATAGCTCAACCAAAGTATAAGCAAAATAGCGCAAACAAAAAAATAGTTCAACAAAACCCAAGATTATAAAAATATTAACAAATCATCCTAACACATTGGTATCATCCATGGTCCAAGATTCATAGTTATATTTCTCTTTGCCATTTCTTTTGTTATTTCTTTATTCTGAATCCCTCATTTAAATTATATGTATATAAAAAATATACACGAGCCTGCAAAACAATAATTGTGTTGGTGTAAGATTTTCAAGTTCCTATTAATGCTTATTATGTAAGCCTGCAACAAAAACCCAACAGAAATCCACACACATTAATCAAACAATTAGGGTTCAACGAATTACAATCTTGAAGCTAACAATACAAACTACAACATCGCGCTTCAAAAAACTATCTTCTATTATAAACATAAGCTAATTAATATATACATTTCAAAAGAAAATCCTAGACTCATTTCAACCAAAATTAACCTTAATTAAATTTATAGAAAACACACAGATCCAAGCTAGAATTCGAATTTATATTAATTAATGTTTATTTCTTTAATCAACAAATAAACAATTTCTTTTTAAAAAATATCAAAAATAAAATACTGAAACAACTATTTTTAATTTTTTTTTTTAATATTTTCAACAGTGTGAGCGTTCATGGCCATTATTTGCTTAACTTTAGGTTTCAATGCAATGTGTTTGGATATGATTTAACAAGAAATTTGAACTAAAAGTTTTCACTTTTTTCTATATGAAAGAAAAGGAAAATTGCACTTCGCTGACTGAAAAAAGAAGAAATTATTAATAAACATGTACCTTGTTCACGAAAAGCTAACATGTCTGTTATTTTCTCTTCTCTAACAGCAAAAAAAAATCTCACTTCAAAAGTCTGATGGATTAGGGTAAGATTTTTTTTATAGGGTTTGATATTTATATTTTCCATTAAAAAGTCTCACACAATCACACATATAAAAAAATCCTTCAAAATAAGTAAGTTTTTCAATACCATGAGATTTTTTATTACTTATTTAAAGTCTTGATTGAATGTCACTAGATTTGGACATCCTCTTTAAAAAATCACAATAGTCTTAATGTAATACCACAAAACTTTTTAGATTATTTAAAAATATTAATTAAATATCACAAGTCTTATTTAACCAAAAATAATCTTTTAAAATCCCAATTGAATACGCCCCTGTCTATCTCTCTCCTTAGAGGCCACGATACACTCCCCCTCCATAGCCACTTCCACGATGACTGTAGGGTAGAGTTCACAGCCCCAATTATTTTAATTTTCACCTCCCTCATCTACCATTTTCAAAAAGAGTAAGAAAAATCAAGCCCTAAATTTCTCCACCATGGGCGAATCTTGAAGAAAATTGAGGGTTTTTGAATTTTCAATTTAAAAGTAACGAGCTTCATTTACTGGCTTCTTTTGGGTTGTTAACCTTGTTGACGGTGGATTTTGGTCTCAGGGCAATATGAGAATATCACTCCCGAGGTAATCCTCCTTCAATGGTGAATTTGTTTGGTTATGAGGGAAACCAAAAGCAAACTTAGCAGAAGATAGATAATGCGCCAATCAACAAAAAGATTTAACGTGGTTCGGTGGATTCGGATCCGACCTACATCCACGGACACGAACATGATGATATTTTTATTACTCAAACATGATTCTCAGATCTATTCTGTCTTTACAAGTCAGAGCTTGATGATTCTGATGCCTTTTACACATACTCTACCCTTCTATTTATAATAGTGAAGGAATCAGATTCCTCTTAGTATGAGGTTTCCTAGTTGAAACAATTTCCTGCTCCCTCAAGGAAACCTTTTTCCAAATCTATCTTTTACTTCCTTTATCCTACTAGGACTCTGACTCCTCAGTTTTCCCATGAAAGTATGATAACTTATCTTCTGGAGCATATCCCGCCGTGCTCCCGGTCTTCATGTGGTCGGTCATGATAGTCTTTTGTACCGGGAGTGCTTCTGTTGACCTGATAAGTGCCCGGTCATCTTGAATTCAAGTGCTCGGTCGCCGATCATCAAGTTCTCGGTATCTTCATGTTGTGGTCGGTCTTTTATTTGTAAAACGCTCGGGCCCTTACTGCTGGTTTTTTATGGGTCGGGACGGTGTTAGTGATCTCACCTAAGAAGGGAATTACCCTTCTACCCTCGTCGTGCTGTTTTAAATATCATAGTGCCTGAAAACACCATCAACAAACCTAACTATTACAATTGATTTGTTAATTGAGTTGGAGATTTTGGGGCTTCAGGGCAAATGGAGAGTCTTTGTAGATCTGGGCAAATGAGGATTTGTAAAATAAAATTTTGAATATGTGAAACCTAAAAACATTATTTGTCATTTATATGAATTTCTACAATCTCATGCCCTGCTTAGGTAGATGTTCAGGTATCGAGGAGAGTTGGCAGTTTATGGTTGGGGGAGAAGTGGCCCTCTAATGGAATTGAACCCAAATCTTCTGCCAGTGTCCCAATTTATCATATCTTCTCTACTTTCAAAGATCTATATAAAAAAAAATAACAAAGATGTATAAATAACAAATATGCATAATTCATTTACTTTAAAATTAAATAGCGAATATACATAATACAACGATAATAACTAACATGGTCTGTAGTAAATTCAGTTGTATAATCGCGAGTATTGTTGGAGATGCTTTCCCCACTTAGAACATAATTCTCATGTGACCAACTATCTGAAAATGAGCCCAAGTTATAGTTATCCATACTCTTTTACTAAGATGATAACTCTATTATAAGAAGCGAGAATGATATGCTGAAGGGACAATTAGATGAGAGAGACTCAAATGATCTTACCTTCAAACTTGCAAACTACCTCTTTATATAAGAAATAAACACAAATAAAACAAATAACTTTTAATAGAGTAAAAGTAGATATGGATACTGATTTACGAAATTAAATAAGACAAACAACTTTTAATAAAGAAAATATAAAATCAGAATTAGAATTAACACAACTTTTAATGAAGTAATTTTTTTTAATAAAGTAGAAGTAGATATGTATACTGATTTACGAAATTAAATAAGACAACACAACTTTTAATAAAGAAAATATAAAATCAGAATCAGAATCAACACAACTTTTAATAAAGTAATTTTTTTTTTAATAAAGTAAAAGTAGATATGGATAATGATTTACGAAATTAAATAAGACAAACAATTTTTAATAAAAAAATATAAAATCAGAATAAGAATCAACACAACTTTTAATAAAGTAATTTTTTTTAATAAAGTAAAAATAGATATGGATACTGATTTACGAAATTAAATAAGACAAATAACTTTTAATAAAAAAAAAATAAAATAAGAATCAGAATCAACACAACTTTTAATAAAGTAAAAGTAGATATGGATACTGATTTACGAAATTAAATAAGACAAACAATTTTTAATAAAGAAAATATAAAATCAGAATCAGAATCAACACAACTTTTAATAAAGTAATTATTTTAATAAAGTAAAAGTAGATATGGATACTGATTTAAGAAATTAAATAAGACAAACAACTTTTAATAAAGAAAATATAAAATCAGAATCAGAATCAACACAAATTTTAATAAAGTAATTTTTTTTAATAAAGTAAAAGTAGATAAAGATACTGATTTACGAAATTAAATAAGACAAATAACTTTTAATAAAGAAAATATAAAATCAGAATCAGAATCAACACAACTTTTAATAAAGTAATTTTTTTTAATAAAGTAAAAGTAGATATGTATACTGATTTACGAAATTAAATAAGACAAACAACTTTAAATAAAGAAAATATAAAATCAGAATCAGAATCAACACAACTTTTAATAAAGTAATTTTTTTTAATAAAGTAAAAGTAGATATGGATACTGATTTACGAAATTAAATAAGACAAACAATTTTTAATAAAATAAATATAAAATCAGAATCAGAATCAACACAACTTTTAATAAAGTATTTTTTTTTTTAATAAAGTAAAAGTAGATATGGATAATGATTTACGAAATTAAATAAGACAAAAAACTTTTAATAAAGAAAATATAAAATCAGAATCAGAATCAACACAACTTTTAATAAAGTAATTTTTTTTAATAAAGTAAAAGTAGATATGGATACTGATTTACGAAATTAAATAAGACAAACAATTTTTAATAAAATAAATATAAAATCAGAATCAGAATCAACACAACTTTTAATAAAGTAACTTTTTTAATAAAGTAAAAGTAGATATGGATACTGATTTACGAAATTAAATAAGACAAATAACTTTTAATAAATAAAATATAAAATCTGAATCTGAATCAACACAACTTTTAATAAATTAATTTTTTTAATAAAGTAAAAGTATATTTGGATACTGATTTAAGAAATTAAATAAGACAAACAACTTATAATAAAGAAAATATAAAATCAGAATCAGAATCAACACAACTTCAAATAAAGTAATTTTTTTAAAAAAAGTAAAAATAGATAGGGATACTGATTTACGAAATTAAATAAGACAAATAACTTTTAATAAAGAAAATATAAAATCAGAATCAGAATCAACACAAATTTTAATAAAGTAATTTTTTTTAATAAAGTAAAGTAGATATGGATACTGATTTACGAAATTAAATAAGACAAACAACTTTTAATAAAGAAAATATAAAATAAGAATCAGAATCAACACAACTTTTAATAAAGTAATTTTTTTTAATAAAGTAAAAGTAGATATGGATAATAATTTACGAAATTAAATAAGATAAACAACTTTTAATAAAGAAAATATAAAATCAGAATCAGAATCAGAATGAACACAACTTTTAATAAAGTAATTTTTTTAATAAAGTAAAAGTAAATATGGATACTAATTAACGAAATTAAATAAGACAAACAACTTTTAACAAAGAAAATATAAAATCAGAATCACAATCAACACAACTTTTAATAAAGTAATTTTTTTAATAAAGTAAAAGTAGATATGAATACTGATTAACCAAATTAAATAAGATAAATAACTTTTAACAAAGAAAATATAAAATCAGAATCAGAATCAACATAATTTTTAATAAAGTAATTTTTTTAATAAAGTAAAAGTAGATATGAATACTGATATTTAATAAAATCAGAATTGGATTCAACACAACTTATAATAAAATAAATTTCTCTACTTTCAAAATAATATTTCGAAAAAATATGTTTAAAAAATATATTAGATTTATTAAACAAATGGACTATCAAAAAATTTAATAAATTTTTTTGGTTAAATTAAATTTTTGTTATCCATAAGTAGTGTTAATTTAATTAAAAATATTCAAAAAAATTAAATGAATAAATTTGAAATTTGTAATATTTGTTAAACAAATAAAAAATATTATATATATAAGAGCAAAAAAAAAAAAAATTAACAAAAAAAAAAATTTAATTAATAAAATAAAATAAGTATATATATTATTCTTAAATTAATATATATATTATTTGAGAGAATTTTTCCAACTTTGAAAAAATGATGAAAATTTGATTTGTTATTGTAATTTTTACTTAAATTCGAAGAATTAGATTTTGGAGTTTCAGGGCAAATGGAGAGTTTTTTTCAATCTTTCTTTCTTGTATTGTCTTGAGTCATTTTATAATTTGCCATCTATACAATGTTGTTTGATATAAATTGAAAGCTTAACTATGTTTTCATTGTAATGTGGGTTCTGTTCCAGTGAAATTATGTAGTTTCTGTTTTGCTGTTTCTGGTTTCTGGTTTTTATTTTCGGTCTCTGTTTCTCTATTGCTGCTTCTCTGTTTGTAGTGTAGTTGGTATTGGAGTAATTGTCTTCTTTGTTTATGGTTTCTAATGTAGTTGGTGTTGGTGTTGGTGTTGCAACTTCTTTGTTGCTACTTATATAATGTTATACCAATACATTGAAAGTATGGTCGTGTCTTGAAGGATTTTAGGTAACTGTTGTATAAGGAATGGTTCATGAAGTTAATGAGATTTTATTGTCTGTTTCATTCTATTCACAGGGTAATGAAGAGAACTTTAAGTCAACAAGTGTGTCTCCAAAGTGTTAGCACCTTTTTTATTGGCATGTGTCCGTGACAAAACATGTTCAATTGAGTTGTAATCTTTCATGAAGATTTTTGTGCAATTGGACTGGTTTCTGGCTGCTGTGCATCAGACATGCGTTCGTGGTGCGTTCGTTGCAGTGTTCGAACGATTGGCGTTAGTGCTGCGTTCGTTTGTGGGGTCGAACGTGTGGCGTTAGTGGCACGTTCTTTATTGGGTTCGAACGGGAGCATTCCAGAGAGCAAACGTTCGAGACACGTTCTTGTGGGGTTCGAACTGGAGCATTCCAGAGAGCTCACGTTCGTTGTGCGTTCCATTGACGTTCGAACGAGTCTTCACATAAAGGGCGCGTTCGTGTAGCGTTCTAGTAAGCGTTCGAACGCGACTGCGATCTGAACGCGTTTTTGGCCTGCAAAACCCTTGGTTTTCACCCTACCTATAAATATAAACCTTAGCCGCCATTCTCATTAGTTGAAACATATTTCTCTTGAGCCAAATACTCTCAAAGCTTTCAACTCTCTTTGATTTCACCTTGAAAACTCTTTGAATCTTATGTCTTCTTTGTTAATGGTGAAATCCATTCTTTGATAAACCTTCACAACACAACCTAACCCAAATTCCCTAATCCTTTAGAGTTCTTTAGGAGGAAGTTTGGTAGTCGGAGTTCCGGCGTCATTGGTGATATAATCTACTCAGAGACTTCAAGGTTCTGAAGAAAACCGTGGGTCGCGGGCTTGAGGAGTTGCCTTGAGTTCTTGCAGTATTGAGGTACTTGAGTCGGTGGAGTTGCCACTATAGGTCTTGACCATCGCTGTAAGTTTTTCTCTATATAGTGGATTCGGGTGGTAGCCTATTGACCGGCGTAAACACACACGTATAACGCAAGCGTACGTATCGTTCAAGTAGTATAAAAAGTATCGATCCCATGAGGACTTAAAACCTTTTTGTTATCAATTTATTGGGCCAAATGATTACCAGTATCTAACAAGTTGTTTGATTGATTTGGAATGACGACGATTCTAAATTTAAAGACAAATAATAAAATTGCTTAAAAGTAGATTTTAAGGAAATTCAATATTAAAAACTATCCAGGGTTGTGATTTATTTCAATATTATTTAAAAGATGAAGTAGTTATCTTATAGTTGGGTAAAATATCAATTTATTAACCTGGAACACTAACTTATGTAAAAGCCTCTTCCGATGGTCAATTACAAATACCCAGTATAACCCAATTGAACCATATTCCTATGTCAACCACATTACCTGGATTCATTAAGTCTAAGTTCCAATTATGGCTACCCCCCCCTACAGGTATATTCCTATCCTGTAAGGAAATCTATTAAAGGGTTATCTATCCTCAAGGAAGATCGTGGGCTATTGAGTCTAAGGTCTTAAACTTAAAATCCCTATGTCTAGTTCATTTTAAGTTTACCTAATCTATTTAATTAATGGCCAGTTAATTAAAGAGCATTAAGATTAAGACTCAATAAATAAATCTTTAAATTACCCAAACTATAATCTAACCCTTATAAACCAGTTTAATTGAAATTCATCACAACCCTAGATAACTAACTTAGCTACGACACATAATTAGGGCTAAAAACTTAAAAGACTTAAAATAAAATTGCATAAAGTAAATGCAGTAAAATAAATGCTGAAAATGAATTAATAAAAATTGCTAAGGTAAAAAGGAATTACTTCTACTATATACTAATTAGATTTCTCCCATAATATAATATAAGCTTGCAAAACATTTTCATCCAGCCATATAGGCGGTATTTTGATTTAATTAGTTTAAAAACAACCAGCCATAAAGGCGGAATCATTTTAAAAACAACCAGCCATAAAGGCGGAATCAAAATAACCAGCCATATAGGCGGAATGAAAATAAACCAGCCATAAAGGCGGAACTTAAAATAAACCAGCCATAAAGGCGGAATTTAAAATAAACCAGCCATAAAGGCGGAATTTAAAATAAACCAGCCATAAAGGCGGAATATGAATTTTATTACTCACCGACCAATCTGGCGGTATCCTGATTAAGTCAATTTAAAACTTGAATATATTATAATTATGGGAGAATAATCTAAGAAGTAATAGTAAAAGAATTACCTTTTACCTTAACAGAAGGAAGTTACCTCCTCATAATGAGTAGTAAAAACTGTAAAATAAAGAAAATAATTATTATTATTACAGAACTTAGTTAAAAATTACAAAAACTAGATAAAAAGAACTTAGAGAGAGAGAAACTCCCTAATTACATAGGATTTGGAGAGGAAATGGTACAACAAAAACTGAACCATCGCGCTCTATTTATAGGCGCGGATGGTGCGCGCGTCGCGACGCTCGCTTCGCGTCGCGCCGCGCGCTACAGTGAAAACGTGGCTCAATCCTGGCTTGACACGTGGCGAGCGGCAAAGAGATCTGATGACGTGGCACTGTTCATGACGTCATCGCTTACGTCACGTTGAAGAAATTGTCGGCAGCGTCTGATTTTGACACGTGGCAGCGGCACATTTTAGCAAATCGTTGAGATGTCGACACGTGGCAAGGCGCACGATAGCGGAGATGATGATTGTCGGCACCGTAGGATGATGACACGTGGCAGCGCACGTTAGCAAGTCTTCTGTGATGGTGACACGTGGCACGGCGCACGTTAGCAAAGTCAAACTTTTCAAATTGTTGACCCGTTGACCATGGCGCATTTTAGCAACTTCGGCGCAGGCTGGGCGTCGCGACGCCAAGGCTATGCGCGGCGCGACGCGCAGAAGACAAAATAATTCCAGTTGACGCATTTTTGTCCGGATTTGCCCCAAATTGCCTCCAGTGCTGTCCAAACTTTATTTATCTGCAAAATAACAACAAAACACATCAAAACGTTCATAAATCTCGAGAAACAATACAAAACATTAGGTCAAATGAGTGGGAAATAGTGGTATAAATACCACTCATCACACCCCCAAACCTAACATTTTGCTAGTCCTCGAGCAAAACAGAAAATAAAATAACATAAAAATAAAATTTAACTAAGCCACTTTCGTAGGGATCACGGTTGCATTTAGCATATGCAACAAGCCTTTAAACCCCTAGGTGTCCCTAGTGGACGAGTGTAGTCTCGTGAGGGTTTACAGCAATGATACCCACAAACATTTTACAAAAGTAAAAAGGTATTAAAACTAATGCACACAAAAGCAAAAAGACAAGCGAAAAGAGAAAGTTAGTGACTAATCATGTGAAAATTTTACTCCAAGTTACTAGTTGTTTTGTTTCTTTCTAAATTACCGAATAAGTAAATTCTCCGATTATTTTTACCATTCTCCATATACACAGCTAATAGAATATTAATCAACTCATTTTTTTGCCCACAACAGTCATAAGTGCAGTTGATAAGAGAGTAATATTTTTGTCCTAAAGTTCTCTCAGATTTCACACTTTTTGTAGTAATGGAATAATTTTCTGATTTTTCAGATTTTTTTCTTTGATTTTTCTCTTATTTTTATTTATATACAATACCTTCCGTCTATGTAGCGAGCTTTGGGTCGGTGGCTCCCAAACCAGTTGGCTTTAGGGCACCAGGTGTTAAAACACCCCTACGAACTTAATTACTCAGACTTCAGATATATATATTTTTGTGTAGTATCTTCGATCCATGTAACGAGCTTTGGGCCAGTGACTCCCAAACCAGTTGGTTTAGGGCACTAGGTGTTAAAACACCCTTACAGACTTAATAACCCGGATCTTAGATACTTTATTTTTGTAAATCATATTTTTTTTTTTTATTTTTTTTTTTTATTTTTTATTCCATCACTATTTAGAGATGCTTCCTCCAATTAAACTATAGTACGGAATATTACAAACTTTTCAATTTTAGCTCATGACTGTGTGTTCCATGTAAGTTCATAATACCTGTCAACTGAACATATGAAGATTCATTTTAGTCAGATTTATGGAGAATTCACAAATTAAATAATTTAAAAGGAAATAAACAAAAATTAACTTATTTTGAAATAAATGGTTTGAGATACGTATCAGGAGTGAGAATTCCTTACTCAGCTACCTCTTACCAATTTCACCTTTTTAGTCAAAATAAAAAACACAAAAAATGCAAAATATTTTTGTAATTTTTGAAAAATTTTCAATTTTTTTGTATTTTCGAAAAATTTTGGACTAAAAATAAAAACAACATACAAACTAAAAACAAGGTACTAATCAACTAAATCCCTCCCCCAAACCTAAATGAGACATTGTCCCCAATGTCTTAAACAGTAAAAGGAGAGTTAGAAGGTTGTACCTGGTTAGCTGAAATCTACAGGAACTTAAAGGTTAAGATCCAGATTATATTCGACGCCTCTTAACCACGATCGTCCTCAGACCAATTTATTTTGATAGGATAGGGTCAACTTGTGGTTCATAGGCTATGAGTTGGTCTATCAGATCCGGAGCAAGTCTGGCAGTGAAGAGGAGGTCTTTCATAGGTTTTGACACGAACCCATTTCTCCGAGCATCATCAAGAAATACACAAAGAAAATCATAAAATCCATCAACATTGAGTAGTCCAATTGGTTTCTGGTGTATGTTCAGGTTCGCCCAAGATAGAACTATAAAAATTTCCTCCAATGTACCCAAGCCACCTGGCAAAGCAATAAAAGCATCAGCACGGTTAATCATTTCTACCAAACGTTCAGACATACCTGATACGATCAGTTCCTCTCCGTTTGATGATCCAATAAGATTTGCCTCTGCCAAGGGTTTTGGGACGATTCCCAAAACATGACTGCCTCCTTCCTGTACGGCCTTTGAAACGATCCCCATAAGTCCAAGATTTCCCCCGCCATATATTAAATGCATATTCCTTGCGGCTAAGACTCGACCCAATTCCTGTGCTGCTTCTATGTATTGTGGTTTAGTACCAACAGTACTTCCACAAAACACACAAATGTTTTCAACTCGTCTTCTTGAAGTGGCTTCCATTTTTTTATGTATTTCTTTCTTGACTCTGGATGACTTCAAAGGTGCAATGATGAGTTGAATTTATAATACCTGAAAAGGGTGAGTAAAAATAACACAAGTATCTTCCAAAGGACGATTTGTAGCAAAATAGTGAAATAGATCGTGATAGTCAACAAGATCTGGATCCTGTCTGAGAAAAAGTAAACAAGAAAACAAATTAATATTATTAGGAAAAGACAAAGAAATATAATATATACAAAAATTTACAGCTTGATTAACGTCTATGCGTCAGGGACAAGCTTCCCATCCAATTTTCCTATAAATTGGCAAACAGGGTCTTTTTTAGTCAGATTCCCAAGACTTAACTGTTGACTTTCTTTTTGAAATTGTGTATGTAATCTGCGAAATTCTATGTGAACATATCCACTGGGATGCGTCTCAAGAGTCGAAGATATATCATCTAAAGACTCCTTACTCAAGCCATCCCTAATGAATTTAATTTTGTCTTCGCGATTAAAGACACCATTCCTAAAGAACGACAACGAGTGTTGCAATTCCAACGTGCACATTTGTAACAACACACCCATTGTTTAGCTCTTCGTTTCTTTGCATAGGTGCTTCTTCCAAAACCAGGCAAGTGTGAAATAAAAGAGTCAGAAGACTCACCTGCCAATCGGACTCGTGCTTCAATTACCCAACGAATATCATTGGGCACACCATGGATCGTCAGTAACCTCATTCGTTCCAAGCGAGCTTTGTAGACTTTCATCAGAGATTTTTGAGGGAGAGAAGGAAATTGCTTGTGAAGATTTGCGAGAGCTTCTTCCATCTTGAAATGACTTAATCTGCAAAAACTAAACACACAAAATTAAATCACACTAAATCACAATATATACAAAAATTGCATGGGTTGCCTCCCTGCGAGCGCTAAGTTTAAAGTCGTCAGCTAGACGTGACTTCCTGAACGTTTATGCTGGATTGGAAAGTGTGACACTTTCTTTTTGTCGCTCCAATGATTCTCCCCAGTAGTGCTTGACACGCTTGTTTTTCACTTTGAAAGTTTTGTTGGAGTCAGGATCATTTATCTCAATGGTTTTGTCTGGTAAAACCTTAGTGATTAGGAATGGACCTGACCACCTTGATTTTGACTTCCATGGGAAGAATTCACTCCTGATTTATTGAACAATACCTTCTGCCCTGGTTCCAGTTGTATGCGTACTAACTTCTCATCATGTCTTTTCCTGGCCTTTTCTTTGTACAATATGGCATTTTTAAAAGGCTGAATGTGAAATTCCTCCAATTCATTGAGTTGGTGGAACTGTTTCTCTTCTGTTGCTTGTAGGACAAGACTTGGCTTTTCGATTGCACAAAACCCTTTATCATCAGTCTCCACAGGCGATTGACATGCCTTAGTTTGTTGGTAGAACTTTGTTTTGCGTCAGAGTTCTGGATGGTATGGTGTATCACATCAAGTCTGAAACATTCTTCCTTCTTTTCATCATCTGGGAAATTTATGGCTTTGAAAACATTGAATGTTACTTCTTGGTCCTGTACCCTCATGGTTAGTTCTCTTTTCTGTACATCAATAATGGTCCGACCAGTAGCCAAGATGGTCTCCCAAGGATGATTGGCACATCTGCGTCTTCCTCCATGTCAAGGACAATAAAATCTGCTGGAAAAATGAATTTATCAACTTTTACCAGCACATTTTCAACTACACCTCTTGGAAATACGAGCGTTCGATCAGCAAGTTGCAGTGAGACTGAGGTAGGCATTGTTTCTCCGATTTGCAGTTTCCTGTAAATAGAAAAAGGCATTAAGTTAACACTTGCACCTAAATCACATAAAGCCTTACCGAAATTATGTTCTCCTATGATGCATGGAATGGTGAAACTGCCAGGATCTTTCAACTTCGGGGGAAGTTTTCTCTGAATGATGGCGCTGCATTCCTCTGTCAAAGCTACTGTTTCATAGTCTCCCAATCTCCGTTTTCGCGAAAGTATGTCTTTCATGAATTTGACATAACTGGGCATTTTTTCCAAGGCTTCTGCAAATGGTATGTTAATGTGCAGCTTTTTGAAAATCTCCAAGAAACGAGCAAACTGTTTGTCCATTTTGCTTTTCTGAAGACGCTGAGGAAAAGGTGGAGGTGGAGTGATCTGTTCTGGTATTTTTTCCTTTGCTTCTTTTTCTTTTGCTTCTTTTTCTTCCATCTGTGGAACTGCATCTTTGGAACTTCCTCAGCAGCTGTGTTTTGACTCCAACATCTTTGTTGATCTCAGTACCACTCTTTAACATAATGGCATGACATTGCTCCTTCCCTCGGTTCCTTGGATTTGGTTCTGTGTTGCTGGGAAGATTGCCTGGTGGTCTGTAACTCTGAGCGTTGGCCAGTTGTCCGATTTGATTCTCCAGTGCTTTGATGGAAGCTGATTGGCTCTGAATCATGGCTTCATATCTCTTTAATTGAGCTAGCATGTCTGCCATTCCTGGTTCATTTGCCTGCGTCTGGCCTTTGTTATGTTGCTGGAATCCAGGTGGTGGATAGTTCTTCTGTTGCCCTGAATTGTTGCTCCATGAAAAATTAGGATGATTTCTCCACCCTGGGTTGTAGGTGTTGGAATATGGATTGTTCCCCTGTCTGTTGAAATTGTTGACATAATTCACCGTCTCTTCAATTTGGTGTGGTTCTGGTGCTCCTCCATATGGTGAACTTGTGGATCCAGTGATGCTTTGAGTGTTGAGAGTCTCCATAAATTTACATATCTGGTCCAGCTTGGTGTTGACTGCTGTATTAGCTCCAACTTCATATATTCCTGCAATTCTTTGAATCAGACTTATTTCTGTTGGCCACAAGGAGTTGTTGTTGGCCATTTCTTCAATTAGGTCCCAAGCTTGATCTTCTCCTTTTGCCATTAAAGCTCCTCCAGCAGCAGCATCGATTGTGGTTCTCATCAGTCCAGAAAGTCCATTGTAGAAAGTCTGGACTTGAAGCCATTTTGGAATCTCATGGTGAGGACATTTCCGGAGCAAATCTTTGTATCTCTCCCAAGCTTCGTACAGAGATTCTGAATCTTGCTGTACAAAGGATGTGATGTCATTTCTCAACTTTGCAGTTCTGGCTGGTGGAAAGTATTTTGCAAGGAATTTTGTAGCAAGAGTGTTCCAGGTTGTGATTGATCTGCTGCTGGTATGTGATGTAGCCATGCTTTTGCTCTGTCTTTCAGGGAATATGGGAAAACTCTCAACCTCATAGCTTCTTCAGCTCCTCGGTTGTAATTGAACGTGCCGCAGACTTCCAGGAAGTTGCTGATGTGGGCATTAGGATCTTCAATTGCATTTCCCCCAAACTGAACTGTTTGCTGAATCATCTGAATGCAAGTTTTGATATCACCTGCATTTGCTGGTAAAGGAGGAGAAGTACAATACATGAAATGAGGCCATCTACCACCGGAATGGTTCTATCTCGAATGGGAATTGGTGGTGCAACCTCCAAAGGTTCAGGTTCCATGTTGACTAAAGCTTCTTGGCCTTCTCGCCTTTCCCTTCTCAACTGTCTGATAGTTCTTTCAATTTCTGGGTCAAGCGGTCGGAATTCAAAGCTTCTGGTTCGTCTCATGAAGTTTCTTGAGAATCTGAAATACAAGAAAACAAAAACAATAAGTAAAAAGAAAAATTAGATAAAGTAAAAGTATTTAACCCTTAAACTAATAATAAAAGATAACTAAGTCCCCGCAACGGCGCCAAAAACTTGACCGGCGTAAACACACACGTATAACGCAAGCGTACGTATCGTTCAAGTAGTATAAAAAGTATCGATCCCACGAGGACTTAAAACCTTTTTGTTATCAATTTATTGGGCCAAATGATTACCAGTATCTAACAAGTTGTTTGATTGATTTGGAATGACGACGATTCTAAATTTAAAGACAATAATTAAAATTGCTTAAAAGTAGATTTAAGGAAATTCAATATTAAAAACTATCCAGGGTTGTGATTATTTCAATATTATTAAAAGATGAAGTAGTTATCTTATAGTTGGGTAAAATATCAATTTATTAACCTGGAACATAACTTATGTAAAAGCCTCTTCCGATGGTCAATTACAAATACCCAGTATAACCCAATTGAACCATATTCCTATGTCAACCACATTACCTGGATTCATTAAGTCTAAGTTCCAATTATGGCTACCCCCGCCCTACAGGTATATTCCTATCCTGTAAGGAAATCTATTAAAGGGTTATCTATCCTCAAGGAAGATCGTGGGCTATTGAGTCTAAGGTCTTAAACTTAAAATCCCTAGTCTAGTTCATTTTAAGTTTACCTAATATTAATTAATGGCCAGTTAATTAAAGAGCATTTAAGATTAAGACTCAATAAATAAATCTTTAAATTACCCAAACTATAATCTAACCCTTATAAACCAGTTTAATTGAAATTCATCACAACCCTAGATAACTAACTTAGCTACGACACATAATTAGGGCTAAAAACTTAAAAGACTTAAAATAAAATTGCATAAAGTAAATGCAGTAAAATAAATGCTGAAAATGAATTAATAAAAATTGCTAAGGTAAAAAGGAATTACTTCTACTATATACTAATTAGATTTCTCCCATAATATAATATAAGCTTGCAAAACATTTTCATCCAGCCATATAGGCGGTATTTTGATTTAATTAGTTTAAAAACAACCAGCCATAAAGGCGGAATCATTTTAAAAACAACCAGCCATAAAGGCGGAATCAAAATAACCAGCCATATAGGCGGAATGAAAATAAACCAGCCATAAAGGCGGAACTTAAAATAAACCAGCCATAAAGGCGGAATTTAAATAAACACAGCCATAAAGGCGGAATTTAAAATAAACCAGCCATAAAGGCAGAATATGAATTTTATTACCCACCGACCAATCTGGCGGTATCCTGATTAAGTCAATTTAAAACTTGAATATATTATTATGGGAGAATAATCTAAGAAGTAATAGTAAAAGAATTACCTTTTACCTTAACAGAAGGAAGTTACCTCCTCATAATGAGTAGTAAAAACTGTAAAATAAAGAAAATAAATTATTATTATTACAGAACTTAGTTAAAAATTACAAAAACTAGATAAAAAGAACTTAGAGAGAGAGAAACTCCCTAATTACATAGGATTTGGGAGAGGAAATGGTACAACAAAAACTGAACCATCGCGCTCTATTTATAGGCGCGGATGGGGTGAAAACGTGGCTCAATCCTGGCTTGACACGTGGCGAGGCGGCAAAGAGATCCGATGACGTGGCACTGTTCATGACGTCATCGCTTACGTCACGTTGAAGAAGATTGTCGGCAGCGTCTGATTTTGACACGTGGCAGCGGCGCATTTTAGCAAATCGTTGAGATGTCGACACGTGGCAAGGCGCACGATAGCGGAGATGATGATTGTCGGCACCGTAGGATGATGACACGTGGCAGCGCACGTTAGCAAGTCTTCTGTGATGGTGACACGTGGCACGGCGCACGTTAGCAAAGTCAAACTTTTCAAATTGTTGACCCGTTGACCATGGCGCATTTTAGCAACTTCGGCGCAGGCTGGGCGTCGCGACGCCAAGGCTATGCGCGGCGCGACGCGCAGAAGACAAAATAATTCCAGTTGACGCATTTTTGTCCGGATTTGCCCCAAATTGCCTCCAGTGCTGTCCAAACTTTATTTATCTGCAAAATAACAACAAAACACATCAAAACGTTCATAAATCTCGAGAAACAATACAAAACATTAGGTCAAATGAGTGGGAAATAGTGGTATAAATACCACTCATCACCTATACCCGGAGTGGTTTTTTACTCGGAAGAGTTTTCCACTTCGTCACCAAAATCAGTGTGTTGAATTTTGTGTGATTGATTTACTTTTCCGCAATTTCTATTATTGATTAATATTGTGGATTTTATTGTTGTTGGTTGAATTGGTAATTGCCTGTTTCCATTCCATAGTAGCAGTAACAGGACTTGTCCTGCTTATTGTTTATAATTCCGCATAGGGTCAGAACTTTGGATAACCCCGAATTTTCAATTGGTATCAGAGCCTGAACTCGATCCTTGACCCATTAGCTATGGAGCGTAGTCAACCCTTAAATTGTCCGCCATTTTTTGATGGCACGGAATATTTACATTGGAAGGTTAGCATGAAAGCGTTCCTTAAGTCCTTAGATGAGAGGGTCTGGATGACTGTTGAACACGGGTGGAAACCTCCCGTTGTTATTGTTGATGAGGTATCTTCCCCTAAAGATAAATTGACCTGGACCAAGGACGAATTTGATGCTAGCAATAGGAACAGCAAGGCTGTTAATGCCATACATGGTGCTGTGTGTTCTGCTGAGTTTAGGAGAATCTCAATGTGTGAGATAGCCAAGGATGCTTGGGACATCCTGCAGACTGTGCATGAGGGCACATTGTCTGTTAAAAATAATAGACTCCAGGATTTAGCCACTAGGTTTGAGGTCGCCAAAATGAAAGATGATGAGACCTTTGATGAATTTTATGCTGAGATTAACGATATCATTAACTCTAGTTTTAACCTAGGTGAGACTATACCTACAAATAGGATAGTTAGAAAAATCCTTAGATCTCTTCCTGATAAATTCCTACCCAAGATTACTGCCATCGTGGAAAGTAATGATCTCGATAAGCTTGATTTAGATGAACTCGTAGGAAAACTGCAGGTTTATGAGAAAAAGCTTCCTGGTTATAGAGAGCCAAAAACGTTTGCGATGAAAATCGCTAAGGAAGTTGTGCATGATTCGTCTGGTGATGATGATACCATCACGGATCGTGATTTGGCCTTGTTTGCAAAGAAGTTTAAGAAATTTCTTAAATTTAAGAAGAGTGGCCATAACAGTAACAGGGATAGAGAGGTTATGCCTAGAGAGAGTAGGCATAGCAGGAGTGAGTCTGGAGAGGATAGGGATAGTAGATCCCGTGGTGCCCAGTGCTATGAATGTGAATGATATGGGCACGTTAAATCTGAGTGTCCCACATACCTTAAGGCTAAAGGCAAGAAAGCCATGGCAGCATCACTTAGTGATTCTGAAGGTGATGACTCTCCTAAAGGCAATTATTTGGCCTTTACTGCTAGTGTGACTGGTGAGAGAGAGATTGTGGCTAATGATGCTGATTCAGAAGTCTCTATTGATGAGTCTGTAGATGAGGAAGTCTTCAAGTAGCTTATGTTGAACTGTTTAATGAGAGTTTAGCTATTAAGAAGACTAATATAGAGGTCAATAAAAGGCTGAAAGCTACTGAGCTAGAAAAGAATGAGACTCAAGCCAATCTTGAGCAAAGCCTTTTGATGGTTGATGACCTGGAGGAGAGGAACAAAAACCTAGTTAATAGAGTCCAAATATTAGAGACCGAACTTGAAAATGCTAGAACCCAATTGTCCGCATTTTCTAGTGGAAATAAAATGGTGGACCGTATGTTAGGTATTATTTCTGAGCCTAACTGCAATGAGGCTTCTTCTTCCAAAGCTGTGCCAGTAGCAGCTAAACGTGACTTAGGTAAGAAACCTGTTGTGTGTAGTCATGTTTCTCCTCATGTTGTTCCTCGTCCTGTTTCCCAACCTCAATCTAGAGGTGTTATGGGTAAACCTCGCTCTCATCCGAGGTTTGTGCCTGTGTGCCACCATTGTGGCAAGGCGGGACACATTAGGCCTAAGTACTTCATGCTTCACAAGCAAAAGAAGAGGCCTAAGAAGGTGTCACCTAGATTTGACTCTTCAAATCTAGCTTCTCAAGTTTCTGCACTAACCAAACAAGCTCAATTTTTGAGTGAGAAACTTGCTTTGTTGTCTGGGAACTCTCTTGTGAAAGAGGTTTCTAGAAAGGTTTGGGTGGGGAAGCAAGATGATTTCCCATCTACTTCTGCATGTCCTGATGGATATGATGAGAGTGCACTTCGGTGTAACTCTGCTTAAAAGATGCATTTTTATTTTCCCATTGCATGTGTGTGTGCGTGTGTTTTATGTTTTTACACGTTTGTTTTATTTTCACAGCATATGGGTGTGTGTGTGTGTGTTGTTTTTGTTATATGTCCCTTGGTATATAAGATGGAAACCCGGACATAAATTTCATAGCCGATTCCGAATGGACGGTAGTATGATCTGCACTCGGGATACAACTCCACGTACCATTGGATGTTTTACAAGCTGTTTTGTGTCTTTTTTTTTGTGCTTTAAAACTGAAAAATCAAAAAATTATATATTTTGAAAAAGACCAAAAATATTTTTATGGCTTGTTAGAGCATGAATAGCATGTGCATGTGATCCTGGTATGTAGGATATATGATTATGCATGTATGATATGCTGTTATTTTTCTTGATGCTCTATATGCATAAGTGTGTGTGATAAAAACCTTTGATATATCATGTGCTTGCACCTCACATACACGTTTTAATTTATCAAGGCTTGGTCGCATGTATGAGTTTTTGGAATAGCAATCTAATTTCTATCTTATCATGTTTGCTAAATAGTGTGACCTTTGACTAGATGACCTTGCTATCCCCCTTCGCATAAATAAAATAAAAAAAATGAGACTCAAGTGCAAAAGAGCCAAAATGGCCAAATTCAAAAGATAAGGGCAAAAACCCTTCACTCGAAAGAGTTATTAAATATGAGCTCATGATATTTCTGGGGTAAATAATGTAGCATGCAACCAATGTTGCTTATTTTCAGGTCCTAGTGGTGCTGGGTTTGAACATCTATTTTGTGGACTTGGTTTTTTTAGAGATGGATTTCTTTAGCTGTGTCCAGCTCATAAAATAAGGTCTTAAGCCTTGATTTATTGTGCACTTTATTTTTCACGCAAGTGCTTTATATGCTTTGGTGTTTATGTCATATGCATAAGTGTTGTATTTAGCCACTTTTAAAATGATGCATATTGTTTCATGTCATAAACAGTTGAATACTGACTGGGTATCATTGTATCAGCTTGAAATGCTGTTTCAGTCAGTTTTTGATAGGATTTTCATTTATCTCAGTATGTGCCTGTGTGTGCTTCATGTTATTGCATACTAATTTTTTTCTTGTGCACTTTTCTGAGTTTGGATTTACTTCTCGTGTGTTATTTTGCTAAATGTACGTGCCTGTTAGTGAGGGGGAGTAATTCCTGTTTGTTTATGCTCTTGCATGTGTTTTCTCCTGTTCTCCTGTTATTTTTCCTGTTTCTTTTATCCTTTGTCATTTCGTGACAAAAAGGGGGAGAGTAATATATTAAGGGGGAGAGCCTTAATATATAGGAGAGAGCCGTAGAATATCCTTTAGATATCTCCGTTTTAAGGGGAGTTAAGATTAAGGGGGAGAAGGATTTCTACTTGTACATGTACGAGATTTTTACCTGCTTTATGGTTTACTTGATTATCTCAATGCTTTTCACGGTATATTGTTGTTTGTGGATGTTTCAGGTAGCAGGTATGTTGCTGCGGTGGCATTACTTTCAAGACTACTTTGTTAGGTGTTAGATCGAGTCCATTTGTAATAAGTCACTGTTTTGATGGTTGATAGTTGACTATTTGCTTTTTGGGTCTATTACCATAGTCTTTGTATTAGGTAGTGTTTTGTCACGGAATGCCAAATGGGGAGATTGTTAGCACCTTTTTTATTGGCATGTGTCAGTGACAAAACAAGTTCAATTGAGTTGTAATCTTTCATGAAGATCTTTGTGCAATTGGACTGGTTTCTGGCTGCTGTGCATCAGACATGCATTCGTGGTGCGTTCGTTGCAGTGTTCGAACGATTGGCGTTAGTGCTGCGTTCGTTTGTGGGGTCGAACGTGTGGCGTTAGTGGCACGTTCTTTATTGGGTTTGAACGGGAGCATTCCAGAGAGCAAACGTTCGAGGCACGTTCTTGTGGGGTTCGAACGGGAGCATTCCAGAGAGCTCACGTTCGTTGTGCGTTCGATTGACGTTCGAACGAGTCTTCACAGAAAGGGCGCGTTCGTGTAGCGTTCTAGTAAGCATTCGAACGCGACTGCGATCTGAACGCGTTTTTGGCCTGCAAAACCCTAGGTTTTCACCCTACCTATAAATATAACCCTTAGCCGCCATTCTCATTAGTTGAAGCATATTTCTCTTGAGCCAAATACTCTCAAAGCTTTCAACTCTCTTTGATTTCACCTTGATGACTCTTTGAATCTTATGTCTTCTTTGTTAATGGTGAAATCCATTCTTTGATAAACCTTCAACACAACCTAACCCAAATTCCATAATCCATTAGAGTTCTTTAGGAGGAAGTTTGGTAGTCGGAGTTCCGACGTCATTGGTGATATAATCTACTCAGAGACTTCAGAGGTTCTGAAGAAAACTGTGGGTCGCGGGCTTGGGGAGTTGCCTTGAGTTCTTGCAGTATTGAGGTACTTGAGTCGGTGGAGTTGCCACTATAGGTCTTGACCATCCCTGTAAGTTTTTCTCTATATAGTGGATTCGGGTGGTAGCCTATACCCGGAGTGGTTTTTTACTCGGAAGAGTTTTCCACTTCGTCACCAAAATCAGTGTGTTGAATTTTGTGTGATTGATTTACTTTTCCTCAATTTCTATTATTGATTAATATTGTGGATTTTATTGTTGTTGGTTGAATTGGCAATTGCCTGTTTCTATTCCATAGTAGCAGTAACAGGACTTGTCCTACTTATTGTTTATAATTCCGCATAGGGTCAGAACTTTGGATAACCCCGAATTTTCACAAAGAAAAGGACCCCATTTAAGTGAAGTAGTAGCTGATGATCAGCCCCCCGAGAACCCAAAAGATAGTCTAAAGAAACCAGAAAAAATGCCCCAAAAAAGTCCACCAAAGAACCGACAAAGCAGCCCCAAAGAAAGATTACCCCAAAACCCAAAAAAGAGCCCAAAAAATCCACGGAAACCTCCAAAAGACAATCCGGTGATTCCAAGGAGGAAGACAAGGCAAGAAGCTAAATTGCACAAAATAAATGCATCAACAAACCCAAAGTTTCTTTATGGGTTTGCGTGAGTTGAAGTTGCTTGCCGGTGGTGATTACCTCCCTCATCCGCTAGATGCTGAGGTTTTATGAGTTGAGATGGTAGCTCATGTTGGGTTGGGAGATTGCATTGCTATGACAAATATGGAGTGGTTAGGTCTTAATCACATGATTACATACATGGCGTAAGTAACTTTTCTTTTGTTGATTATATTTTGTGTAATTTTTTTTCTTTGTTTAAGATTGATGGTTAACTAATTAGTTTGTTTCCTTAAAATGTTAGCTACTTGCATGATAGTATTACAACTGATTCGATGGGCAAGCACTTTGGGTTCATGAGTCCTGTTATGGTTTCACCCATAAGACCTGAAAATGCACCGAAGACCCGCCTGTAATGGACATAAGCAATTGTCGATCGTTGGGTAAAGTTGGGTCGTCACAACTTATTTGCATTCCGTATAATCCTGGGTAATGTATTCATCTTATTGTATTTATTTTTATTAATTTTAGTTTTAATACTCTTGATTCTCATTTCCTAACTTTAAGTGTTTTGTTATATCATAGCGCATATTGGATTTTGGTTGTGATCGACGTGGCTGTAAAGAGTGGGTATTACATGGATCCCTTAGGAAATGGACCTGATGAAGATATTATGGAGTTAGTTAATAAGCAAGTGTTAAATTATGCGATGTCTGGCTTTTTTTTTTTTTTTTTTTTTTTTTTTTTTTTTTGGATAAAGTAAGTAGATTAACCAAAGAAAACTACAATAAAAACACATGGGCATACCTAGAGAGAACAAGCTAAAGAGGACAGACCCTCCAAGCTAAACAACTAGAGCCAAACTGGCAAACAGCAAAACAAACAAAGGAGACTCAGAAAATATAATCGGACAAATGCCAAGAACGGTGAAGCCATCTATTTCATAAGATGATTTCACGCTCTTTAATAAATTAGTGCGAGTCCGCACAGTAAAAATAATATCCATCTGAAGCACACTGGGGGGCGACGAAGCTCACCATGAAGTCTAGCATTCTTCTCTCTCCAAATACAGTAGATAGCAGCTGTAAAGAAGATCCGAACAATCAAGTGACATAACGAACCCCTACAATATTGCTCTATCCAAGAGACTGTATGGGGCCAATCGCAAGAGCTCCAAACAATACCGCAATTTGCCAAAGTAGAAGACCAAACCTGAGAGAAAAAGGGGCACTGGGAAAAAAAAGGTGATCTACATCCTCTTCAGAATTATGACAAAAAACACATGTAGACTGATTCGAAATGCCAAAGCCCATCAATCTGTCATGAGTATACATACCACCTTGAATTGCTAACCAAAGAATGAAAGCATGTCTTGGGACTGCCTTACGAAATCACATGACTCGACTCCAGCTCACCCGAGAACCCCTATGCCGATTATTGTGATTAAACACACGATAATAGATGTGATTGGAGAGAAAACTCTTCTTTTATATTACTCACAAAAGAATTACAAAGCTTACAAATCAAAGCTTTACAAAAAACTCTCACACCACTTTACTCTCTATCTTTACTCACACATTTGGGATACTAATAACAATGGGTGATGGGCTCTTTTATAGGGTTCAAAAGGCGTGTGCTACAGTGCACACGCCTTGGTGGTTGGCAAAACGTGTAAACACGTTTTGCCAACTTTCTCCTGCTGTCATGCATGCAATTGCATGCTTTCGGCGCCCTGTTTTATAGTGAGCAACTTGAGTGTTGCTGTCTTCAACAAATCTCCCCCTCGATGAAGATTTCCCCAAAATCTGAGCCGACCATTAATCACCCAAATCCGGATCCTCCAAAGGATCCTCCCATGGCTGCATCTGAATGACTGTCTACGTACCCTGAGTTGGGATCAAGCCAATCGTAGTTCTCTTGAATCTCCCCACCCTGACTATGTGGAGAGTTTTGTCATCCCGGCTATGGCACGACAGATTTCAAGCTTCTCCTTCGGTAAGACCTTCGTGAACATATCGGCACTGTTGTCGTCGGTGTGAATTTTCCTGAGTTCTAACAGCCTTGAGCTCAGGACGTCCCGTATCCAGTGATACCTCACATCGATATGTTTTGACCTCGAATGAAATGTGGAATTTTTACCAAGGTAGATAGCACTCTGGCTATCGCAGTACAAAATGTACTTCTCCTGCTTGAAACCCAATTCTTGGACGAATGTCTTCATCCACAGCAATTCCTTGCAAGCTTCTGTAACTGCAAATGAATTCTGCCTCTGTTGTAGAGAGTGCAACACACCTCTGCAACCTTGACTGCCATGCCACAGCTCCTCCTGAGAGAGTAGTCAGATACCCCGAAGTAGACTTTCAGGTATCCACATCTCCTACCATATCTGAATCGGTGTAGCCTATCAACACTGGTTTGTCGCTGCTTCCAAAACATAACCTTATCTTGGAAGTGCCTCGAAGATACCGCATAATCCATTGATCGCATTCCAGTGTTCCCGTCCTGGGTTTGACATAAACCAGCTGACCAATCCAACTGCGTGTGCTAAGTCTGGCCTCGTGCACACCATGGCATAAATTAGACTTCCCATGCTGAGGTGTATGGAACCTGTTTCATTTCCTCCTTCTCTGACTCAGTAGAGGGACTCTGTCTCGTACTCAATCTAAAGTGGGTAGCAAGAGGAGTGCTAACCGCTTTAGCCTTGTCCATCTGGAATCTCTGAAGTACCTTCTCGATGTACTCCTCCTGTGACAAGTATAACCTCCTGGCTTTCCGATCACGGCCGATCCTAATGCCAAGAATCTGCTTAGCTGGCCTCAAGTCTTTCATCTCAAAAGACTTACTCAGTTGCTGCTTCAAATTATCAATCCTCGATTGATTCCTGCCAACTATCAACATATCATCTACATATAACAGTAAGATGATAAAATCATCGTCAGAAAATTTCTGAACGAAAACACAATGGTCTGAAGTGGTCTTCTTGTATCCCTGCTCCTCCATAACTGACTCGAACTTCACGTACCACTGTCTCGGTGCCTGTTTCAAACCATAGAGGCTTTTCCTGAGTCTGCACACATGGTCCTCTTTTCCTCTGACTCTGAAGCCTTCTGGTTGCTCCATGTAAATTTCTTCTTCCAGATCCCCGTGAAGAAATGCGGTCTTGACATCCATCTGCTCAACTTCTAGGTCGAGGCTTGCTGCTAAACTGAGTAGTACTACCTGATGGATGACATCTTCACAACTGGAGAGAAAGATTCATCAAAGTCATGCCTTTCCTCTGATTGAATCCATTGACAACTAGTCTGGCTTTGTACCGGGGTTGTGAAGTATGCTCCTGTTGCTTCACTCTGTACACCCATTTGTTCTTCAAAGCCCTTTTGCCTCTTGGCAATTTCACCAACTCAAAAGTGTGATTGTCATGCAAAGATTTCATCTCATCTTGCATGGCTTCCTCCACTTTTCTCTGTCTTCCGTTCCACAGCCTCCTTGTAGCTCTCGGGTTCTCCCCCGTCAGTAAGCAGCACATACTCATATACAGAGTATTTGGTTGAAGGTCGCCTCTCTCTGTCAGACTTTCTCTGTGGAACTGTTGGTGGAACTTCTGGTACTAGTGGTTGATCATGATCATCATCTTTGGGAGCTTCATCACATGTACCCTCCTGTCGGGAACCTCATCTTCAACTCGTACTGGCACCGGTGTATGAGGTTCTGGATTCACATTCCTGTATTGCTGGGGCATTGTCTTCATCTCCTTTCTGATATCTTCTATGGTCTGGTCTTCAACAAAGACAACATCTCGGCTCCTGACGATCTTCTTCTCCACATGATCATAGAGTTTGTAGCCGAAATCATCCTGACCATAGCCAATAAAGACACACTGCCGCGTCTTTGTATCGAGCTTGGATCTCTCGTCCTTTGGGATATGTACAAAAGCTTTGCACCCAAAGACATGCAAGTGTTGGTATGACACTTCTTTACCTGTCCAGGCTTGGTTAGGAACATTACCTTTCAGTGCGACCGGTGGGGACATGTTCAAAACATGAACTGCTGTGTTGAGTGCCTCCCCCCAAAATGTCTTCGGCAGTTTGTCTTGTGACAGCAAGCTTCTGACCCTTTCGCACAAGGTTCTGTTCATCCTCTCAGCTAAGCCATTCAGCTGAGGTGTCTTCGGAGGTGTCGTTTGATGTCTGATTCCTTGCGTCTTGCAGTATTGATCAAACGGACCTTTGTATTCTCCACCGTTATCTGTTCTGATGCATTTGAGTTTCTTACCGGTTTCTCTCTCCACCAGGGCGTGAAACTCCTTGAACACTCCAAACACTTGATCTTTTCTCTTCAAGGTGTATGCCCAGATCTTCCTTGAATGATCATCAATGAATGTCACAAAATACAGTGACCCCAAGTGTTCGTGTCTGCATCGGACCACATACATCTGAATGTATGAGATCTAGTACCTCCAGTTTCCTCTGAGGCAGGGAGCTCTGGAAGGACACTCTGTTCTGCTTTCCAGCCATGCAGTGTTCACACTTCCGTAAGTGTGAGTTCTTCAATTCCGGAAGAACATTCCGCCTGCGTAGTATCTCCATCCCTGTTTGGCTCATGTGACCGAGCTTTTTGTGCCATAGCTCGGCTGCCTCATTGCTGTTGACTGTATTTATGCTACTATTTGAAAGCTTAGCATGCATCAAATACAAAGTTGAATCTTTCTTACCTCGTGCCACGACCATTGATCTTTAGTGAGCTTCCAGCATCCGTCACTAAAGGTGCTGCAGAAACCTTCATCATCCAGCTTGCCTGTTGAGATCAGGTTTAACTGGATGTCTGGGATGTGCTTGACTCCCTTCAACACTAGCCTTGTCCCGTTCTCTGTTTCAAGGCAGATGTCTCCAATACCGACGGCTTTGGACTGTCCGTCATTCCCCATCCTTACAGCACCGTAGTCCCCTGATGTGTAAGATGAAAAGAAGTCTCTGCGAGATGTGGCGTGTATGGATGCGCCACTATCTATCACCCAACTGGTCTCGTGGGTGGCAAGATTCACAACATCTTCTTCATATATTATATGAAATTCTTTGGAGGTCTTTTCGGTGGTAGTGGCAACTCTTTCTTGATTAGAGTCACCATCTCTCCTGGAATGCTCGTTCTTCAATTTGTAGCAATCCCACTTCATATGGCCTTTCTTTTTGCAGTGATAGCACTCAATATCTCTAGTTCTTGACTTACCTCGGTTCTTGTCTGATCTCCCTGGGCCTCGGCTTTTACTCCTCCCCCTTCTCGTGTTCTTCTCCGTCACTAGAGCTTCTGAGGTTGAGGTTGATGCTGACTCCTGCATTCTCGTCCTCTTTTCTTCCTCGAAGATCCTGATCTTTGCCATCTCCATAGTGACTTTCCCATCTGCGGCTGAATTGATCACCGTAGATCTGAACGTTTCCCAAGATTCTGGTAAGTATTAAGAAGTATTAAGCCATTTACCTCATCTCCGAAGTCTATGCCCAATCCAGACAATTCTTTCATTGTTCCGAGGAAATCGTTGATATGGTCCGCCACAGCTGTACCTTCCTGGTATTTCAAACCATCATCTCTTCTTGATGTAGTACAACTTGTTGTTTCCAGTCTTTGCTCGGAAAAGCTCCTCAAGCTTTCTCCATAAAACACGTGCATTTGTCTCTTCACTGACATGGTTCACGATACTGTCGTCGATCCACTGACGAATAGTACTGCATGTTTTCTGGTGAAGATTAGCCCACTTTCCATCGGTCATTCCTTCTGGTTTCTGCTCCAGAAACACCGATCCATCGTAGTCATTCATAGACCCGGCCAAGGTTCCGGTTCGGAACCGGAACCGAACCGGTTGGAACCGGACGGTTCCGGTTCCAACCGGTTCCGGTTCCGGTTCCGGAACCTAACCGGTTCG
Source organism: Zanthoxylum bungeanum (assembly GCA_019454045.1). Taxonomy (NCBI): domain Eukaryota; kingdom Viridiplantae; phylum Streptophyta; class Magnoliopsida; order Sapindales; family Rutaceae; genus Zanthoxylum; species Zanthoxylum bungeanum. Next base: position 19,629 of record SKCR01055074.1, on the reverse strand, counting down.
GTTAGGGTTCCAACCGGAACCGTACGGTTCCGGTTGGAACCGGTTTGTATATATATAATAATATATTTTTTTAATTTTTTAATTAAGATTTTTATTTGTAATTTAGTGTAATTATGTAATGTAATTTAACTTAATTTGTAATTTACATAATTTTATTTGTAATTATGTAATTTTATTTGTAATTATTTTCAAAAATAATAATTTAATATAATTATTTGTAATTTGAGTTTTATTTTCAAAAAAGTAAAAAAAAAAAAAAAAAAAAAAAAAAACGAATGGAACCGGAACCGGAACCGAACGGTTCCGGTTCGGTTCCGGTTCCGGTTCCGGTTCCATTTTAGTGTGGAACCGGAACCGAACCGAAATTAACCGGTTCGGTTCCGGTTCCACACAAAGTGGAACCGGAACCGGACGGTTCGGTTCCGGTTTGGAACCGAACCGTACCGCCGGCCCGGTCTAGTCCTTCACATACAGAAGGTCTTTCATCATTCCTCTCCATGTGAAATAGTTTGTACTGGTTAACAAAATCATTTTTCCGTTGCTCCCCTCCATCATAAAAATTCTAAGTAGAATTTCAAAAAACGGACCTCACCGTTGCGTCCGGAATGGTCGAAAATGGTGGAAATGACACTTCGTTTGTCAAAATCCGACACAGGGACCAAATTGCAAATTCCAGAAATTACAGGGGTCAAAGTGCAATTTCCAACAGTTCAGGGGCCAGAGTGCAATTACGGAAAACTTCAGGGACTAATATGCAATTTCCAAAAAGTTCAGGGACTAAATTGAAAATTTCTGAAAGTATAGGGGCTAAACTGTAATTTCCAGAGAGTTCAGGGACCTATCTGAAATTTACCAGGCACCGCTGACGTGGCACTGCTGACGTGGCAACTGCGCTGACGTGGCTGCTGGCTGGATGCCACGTGGCTGCTGACTGTGTTGCTGACGTGTCCTGCTGACTGGGCTGCTGACTGTGCAGTGTCTGCTGACTGGGCGCCTACGTGTCTCGTCTTCTTCCTTGGTCTGCGCGTGAAGCCCGTGGCGCGCGTCGGCGAGCGTGGGGCAGTCTCTGGTTGGCGCGTGCGGCTGACTGGGACCTCCGTTCGATCGCCAGAAAATACCACCTTGCTCGTCTCGCCGTGAAACGTCTGATGGTATGCTCAAAATCGATTTTCGACAACTTTTGTCGGAACCGACTTTCCAAACCGAAGCTCTGTTTCTGAGTTTCGGGATCCCTCCGAGTAACCTTAGCTCTGATACCACTTGTTGTGATTAAACACACGATAATAGAGGTGATTGGAGAGAAAACTCTTATTTTATATTACTCACAAAAGAATTACAAAGCTTACAAATCAAAGCTTTACAAAAAACTCTCACACCACTTTACTCTCTATCTTTACTCACACATTTGGGATACTAATAACAATGGGTGAGGGGCTCTTTTATAGGGTTCAAAAGGCGTGTGCTACAATGCACACGCCTTGGTGGTTGGCAAAACGTGTAAACACGTTTTGCCAACTTTCTCCTGCTGTCATGCATGTAATTGCATGCTTTCGGCGCCCTGTTTTGTAGTGAGCAACTTGAGTGTTGCTGTCTTCAACACCGAAGAGCTTCCCAAAAGCATGTCTGGCTACTGTAGCTTAAAACTAAATTTTTTTTTCTTTTGTTTCAGGGGGATCACTATGTTTTCTGCCATGAAGACCAAAAGAAAAGTAAATCCAGATTTTAATTATATTTCATTAATAGAAATAATAATTATAAACCTTCATAAACACTGTCATTTTGGTGAATGGTTCCCAGACAGCCGGGCTCACATGAATACAGTTATTATATTATGCGATACATGATGGATCTAATTGCCGATGTTAGCTTGTTGCTGAATAATGTAAGTCATTTCTATGAGTATTTTGAGTTCAGAATTGGATGTGTTTGATGACTAATGCGATACATGTTAAACTATGGAAGTGAATGGATATTGACTTTGCAAAGTTGCTTGAAAATGTATATTTATTTTTTATTATACATGTGAAACTGTGAAAGTGAATGAATATTTTCCTTGTAAAGTTGGGTGAAACTGTATATTTTTTTTTATTATACATGTGGAACTGTGGAAGTGAATGGATATTGGCCTTGCAAAGTTAGGTAAATTGCATATTTATTTTTTTATTGTTTATTAAGTGTATGTTTCTACTTAAAAAATTTTATTTTTTCTTGACCGTTCAACCATAAAAAAGCTTATACTCAAGACAAATTGGATGAAGTGTGTATTGAGTGGACTAATTATATTAGATCAATTATGTAATTTTATTATTTTAAACTCTCATTTTGGATTGATGTTTAGTATGTTTAATATGAAAAATTGTAGTAAAACTTCTAATTATTTATAATCATGCTTACTCTATTTATCTTATAATAAGTTATAATATGAAAGATTATAATAATATTAATGTTATTATTATGTATATTCTTATCTTGATAATATTAATTTATATTTATATTAAATTTTATAAAAATAATTAAATAATTCTTTTGGTAAAAAAAATATTATATTTTTCCATTGCCAAAATTTTGTAAAAATTTAATATACATAATTAAATTACAAAAATAAATAAAAATAAAAAATCCCACCAAAAAATTTCCATAAAAAATTCCTACCAAAAAAATTCCATGCTGAAAATTATGACAAAAATATGTCATAATTTAATGACATTTGTGTCATAATTTCAATTTTTTTAATGACATATATATCATAAATTTAAAGAGTTATGATATTTATGCATCATATATCTATGATATTTATGTGACGGTTTTAAAAATGTCATAAAATTATGACACATAAAAAATCATCATAAAAAAGATGAAACACTACTCTATGACAGTATGAAAATTATCATAAAACACCGTTTATGAAGGTTTTAAACCATCATAAAACAATGAATTTCTAGTACTGTGTAACTTTGAGAAGCGGAAAACGACATGTGGAGGGACCAGAGCGCACAAGAGAAGATCTAGAGAAAGATACATCTACATCTTCCACAGAGAGTGCTTTGGCACTAAAGGTAACTCCTAAGGCACCTTTGCGTACTTACATTTTTGTTCCACCGTTTCCTAGTAGGTTTGGCAAAAAACAAGAAAGATGAAGAGGAAAAAGTGTTTTAGATACCTTTCGAAAGGTGCAAGTCAACATACCCCTCCTAGATGCCATCAAGAAAGTTCCCCGATATACCAAGTTCCTCAAAGATTTATGTACCAATAAGTGTGAGCTAAAAGGTGATGAATTAGTAAGTGTGGGAGAGAATGTGTCTGCTGTTGGGGGCTTTGGGTGGTAATTCGGGTAAACGCAGCGGAACGTAGAAAATCAAAATTTTTCGATTTCAATAATTTTTCTTGGGTAATTTATTTTAATTAATTATTACTCAAAACTGAAATTTTTACCAAAAAATCAGATTTTTCAGTACTTACCATTTTGCCCCAAAACTTTATATTTTTGTCATTTTAGTCAAATTTAATTCTAATTGATTCCAAATCAATTCCAAAATGATTTGTACATGTCTAATACATGAAAATATAATTTGCAACTCAAGAAAATAATTTTTCTTCTTATTGCCGAATGGTCCATAAACTTTCAAGAATTTGTAATTTGGTCATTTTTGTTCAAAACATGTCAAGATCAAATCCAAAAATTCCCAAATTTAATATACATCATATATATATCAAATCAAATCACATTTATGAAAAGCCCCAATTTTGGTGAAGGTTAAAAACCCTAATTTTATAATTTCACAAATTAACAAAATTAACACCAAAATAATCAAATTCAAGACTTTAATTCAATTCTCACAACACCAAACAAGCCTCACCATCATGAAACAACTCAAGAACAATTCTAGGTCAATCATGAGTGACTAAGTAACTCTAGAATGGCAACTTCCATCAAATGGTTAAAAAAGAATGCTTAATAAACAATTTAAAGCAATCTAAAAACATATACATGCTACCATCTTTCAATAAATTTCCCAATCATCAAAACACATTCACAAAAGAGTAGAGAAGAAACTAAGCTACTCATATATAAGCCTAGTATGAAAGAAACAATTTTCATAAATGAAAAAATAAGAAAAACTTTCTAAAATCCTTATTTTCCAAGCCTTTCTTCCTTTTTTCCTCATTTTTCTCTCTTTCTTTCTTTGTATTTTGAGTTTTAGGGTTCTTAGATTAATGAAACAAAAAAGAAAACTAAGCTTATGTATTTTTCAACATTACCGAAAAATGAAGAAATAATAATAGCCATATGTTTTAATTTTTATTTCAATAAATTGGAAATGATTTAATTTTATTTGTGGTAACAAATCATCAAATAATTCAATCCTTATCACAAATAAACCAATTAAATCATGCCAAATAAACCAATCAAAATTGGCCATAAAAACCAATCAAATTAAGCCATTTAGTTTACTTAATAAAGTAAACTAGATATTTAATATTTAATTAATTTAATTATTTAACATTTAAATAATCAAATAATTAAATACAAATATCTCAAATATATGTATTATATTTACATTAAATAATCAAAATACATATATAAATAATAAATGTCAAATATCACAATTCAACATTTAATAAATGGCCGATAAGATCTCAAAAGCATGTATCTTTGTTTAACCGTTAAACGACTTATAAATAATCAGTATTATTTATAAAAGTTGCCATAGTTCCCTACGAGTATATCTCATTAGTGAGACTCTATAGGTTCAGGCATATTCGTCACGAAATCAAATTTTGTGTCCATAATCTACCCACTCGTAAATTATGATGAACACATATAAAATCTATGTACCATACAGGTTGAGGTCACTGCATACGTATAATCCTTCTGTCACAGGTATCCGGATTATCCCAGAGATATAGATATAAACGTCAAATCTCTTTAGGTATAATCCCGTCGACGATTCTATTAGCAATCTCTTAAATAACACTTAGAACTGATTTCTACAGTGTACCACAGGCCCATTGATTTAACAGATTGCTGATTCCATAATGGATAACTATGCTCTGTACACAGAACTAACAGATCCTATCTTGATATGCACAGGATATCCTGAGGATCAGTCCACACCCAACGAACATGCGGAGGTCTGATCGAAATAGATCGGTGACGTGACTGCCATCAAATTATGGAGGATACCTCATATATCCACAGTGGTACCTCAAGTTGGAGGATCACTATGTTCACTCAACCCGAGAAAATTCTTATTGAGGTTGGTGTACCATCTATTAAGAATCTTCGACGAGTCATTCATTGTTTATCCGATATAAACACCTACGTATCTATATGAGTCTCCCGAGACTCATGGTTCATTGAGAAACCATTAGAATCCAACATTCCAATATACGACACGTACCTGTCTCAGCGGGTTTACTTACTGACCAAGTAATTGTAAACCTTGACCAGGAACAGTTAAAGAATGATACTGTTATGATACTACTCAATGTCAGTTGCGACGCTTTTTCAACTGTATCATAACCAATCACTCTATGGTCTTTTACGTCTTTACCATATAATAAAAGAATTAATATTATAGAAACTTTTTATTTTATTCATTAATAAAATATATACAAAAGTATTTACAGGGAAATACATAAGAAATTGGCGCTCAAAGCACCATCTTAACAAAATCACCCACTTGCTCTAGTGCCAATATCGATTGTATCTAATACCCATCGACTCCACATGCTTATCAAATAACTTCGGAGGTATGGCCTTCGTGAGCGTGTCTGCTACATTATCTTCACTGGGAACTTTGTACACGCCAATGTCACCTCGCTACACAATCTCTCGAATGATGTGGTACTTTCGTTCCCCATGCTTTGATTTCTGATGCGCCCTCGGTTCCTTTGCTTACGCAATGGCACCAGTATTATCACAGGATAACAGAATTAAATTCTCGATACTCCGGACAACTCCCAGTTCTGTGATAAACTTCTTAAGCCAAACAGCTTCTTTTGCAGCTTCAGAAGCAACAATATATTCCGCCTCTGTGGTGGAATCAACTGTAGACTCCTGTTTGAAACTTTTCCAACAAAATGCACCTCCGTTAAGGGTAAATACAAATTCTGATGTAGACTTTCTATCATCGGCATCCGATTGGAAATCAGAATCCGTATACCCATTAACATACAGTTCATTTCCTCCATATATGATAAACTTATCCTTAGTACCTTTAAGATACTTCAAGATATGTTTAACGGCCATCCAATGGTCATTTCCTGGATTGGACTGATATTTACCGGTTACACTAATCGCGTAGCTAATATCAGGCCTCGTAGATAACATGGCATACATAATGCTACCCAAACATGAAACATAAAACTGATTAGACATTCTAATCTTATCATCTTCTGTTTGCGGACACATCTTATTCGTAAGATGAATGCCATGTCTGAACGGTATATTTCTGTCTTACAGTTAGTAAAATTATACCGTTCTAAGATCTTATCTATGTACGTCGATTGGGATAACCCAATAAGCTTCCTTTCTCTATCCCTATAGAGCTTTATACCCAAGATAAAAGAAGCTTCACCCAGGTCTTTCATGGAGAAATTCTTACAGAGTTAAGCTTTGACGCCTTACATCATTCTTATATCATTCCCAATGATTTGGATGTCATCAACATAGAGAACCAAAAATACTATCATACTCCCATTGGCCTTCTGGTACATACAGGATTCTTCCGTATTCTTGAGAAAACCAGACAATCTAATAATCTCATCGAATCGAAGATTCCAACTTCGAGAAGCTTGCTTAAGTCCATAAATGGACTTTTTAAGCTTACAAATCATGCCTGAGGTTTCGCTAGATACAAAACCCTCCGGCTGTTCCATATAGATTTATTCGTCAAGAAACCCATTTAGAAAAGCCGTTTTGACATCCATTTGCCAAATCTCGTAATCATGGTAAGCAGCAATAGACAATAAAATCCTTATAGACTTTAGCATCGCAACTGGCGAAAAAGTTTCATCGTAGTCGACACCAGGTCGCTGCGTGTAACCTTAAGCTACCAGTCTGCCTTAAAGGTTTCAACATTTCCGTCAGGCCCACACTTCCTTTTGTAAACCCATTTACTGCCAATCAGAACAATTCCTTTAGGAAGCGTAACCAAGTCCCAAACTTGATTGTGATGCATAGAGTCTAACTCTGATTCCATGGCCTCTTGCCACTTCGCAGAGTCGATGTCCAACATCACTTCTCTATAGGTAGAAGGGTCAGTCTCTTCGACTAAGAGAACATCCAGACTCTTTTCTTGTATCAAATACAAGCGTTCAGGAGGTTTAGACACCCTTTGGGACCTACGGAGTGTGTGTGTTGAAGGCTCTTCATCTATTTGAACTTCAGGTTCCTCCACTGGTTCGTTGGTTCCAGGTTATACTTCATCAAGTTCAACCTGTCTATCAATTTTACCTCCTTCAGACAAAAATTCTACCTCTAGAAATTTTACGAAGCGAGCTACGAACACATTTCGATGCTCGGTATCATAGAACAAATATCCTTTCGTATTTGAAGGATATCCAACAAACTGAAACTTTTACCCTCGAGGCGAAAACTTATCTTGCTGAGCCATCCTGACATAGGAAGGACAACCCCAAATCTTAACATAATTAAGATTCGGTTTCCTACCGGTCCATATCTCATATGGAGTTGTAGGAACAACCTTGGAAGGAATCTTATTCAAAAGATGAGCAGCAGTTAAAAGAGCATATCCCCATAAGTAATAGGACAAATCTGTAAAACTCAACATCGATTGAACCATATTTAATAAAGTCTGATTTCTCCCCATTGTGCTGTGGAGTACCCGGAGGAATATATTGAGCGAGAATCCCATTCTCTTTTAAATAATCGGTGAACTCACCACTCATATATTCACCGCCTCGATCAGATCAAAGACATTTAATATATTTACCAGTCTATTTTTCTACTTCATTTCAGAATTCCTTGAACTTTTCAAAGGTTTCCGATTTCTATTTCATCAAATAAACATAACCATAATATGACAGATCATCGGTAAAGGTAACGAAGTAGGAAAAACCACTGTGAGCAGTGTGACTCATGAGACCACATATATCAGAATGTATTAGTTCCAATAAGTCAGTGGCTCGGTGTCCTACACCCGAAAATGGGGCTTCGGTCATTTTACCCCGAATGCAAGATTCACAAGTTGGATAAGGTTCAATGGTAAGATCATGTATCAAACCATTCCTAACCAACTGGGATAGGCATTTCGCGCCTATATGACCCAACCTCATATGCCACAGTTAAATATTATTTATATCAGATACTTTACGTTTATTAATACCAGCATTAAAGATATCTTGTGAGGTATACAAAATGTAATGACCATGCTCATTTGGACAAACAAGGATCTGAACATTATATTTATCATATAAATATAAAGAACGATTCTTAATATTTACATTATATCATTCAGTATCTAATACAAAAAGTGATACAATATTCGTAACACATCCTGGTACAAAAAAGTAGTCATGCAACAAAAGGCTCCCACTGGGTAGGGAAATCTCGCATAAACCCACAGCAACTGCATCCAAAGAGTTGCCACTCCTGAATCGCAATTGCATCTCCCCAGATTTTAGCCGTCTACTTTCCTTCAGCACCTGCAACGAATTGCAAATGTGAATTGGACAAGTAGAATCTAAAATCCAACTGGATGACATAACTTCACAAGCTAATGAGATATCAATAATGGGAAAAATAAAGGTACCTGAAGTAGATGCTATTTCCTTTCTAATTTGGGCCAAGTAATCAGGACAGTTCCTCTTCCAATGGTCGATCTTGCTGTAGTGGTGGCATTTATCTTCGGCAGCTCTCTTGGGTTTAGCTATCTTACCCCGTGGTAGAGGATTTGTACCCTTCTTTTTCTTACCTTTCTTCTTCTTCCCTTTCTGTTTAGATTGGGAAGAAGTAGGAAGAGCAGTAGGTTTATGAGGGCGAGTCGGTACTCCATTCCTCAAATTTTCCTCCACAGTTTGCAGCATCTTATGCAGCTCCTGGTAAGAATAGCTAATCCCATTCATATTGAAATACATCACAAATTGGCGATATGATGGTGTGAGAGATCCTTGTATGACACTTCGTCCCAAAGTGTCATTGAAAGGGAAATTATAGCGCCTCAACTGTTCGATCAAATCAATAAGATGAAGCACGTGGGGGCCCACAACATGTCCATCTTCCAATTTTGCATGGAACAACTCCATTGCAATTTTATGAACCGAGACTCGTTCTTGGTTCATAAAGGACTCTCGCAGCCGCATCATTATAATATATGCGTCAAGCAATCCAAAATACTGCCTCTTACGCTCCGGTGCTAAGTAACTGAGAATATATGATTTGACTCTTCTATCATCATCTCTCCACTTTTGGAGAGTCTCATGTTCCTATGGTGAAACATCATCTGCTATGGCAAGTGGCAACATACATTCTAACACATATTCTATCTACTCAGACCCAAGACAATTCTCAGATCCAAGTCCCAATCTGCAAAGGTTTCGACGCCTTTAAGCTTGTTCGTATCAATTATACAAGCAAAAGGATTAGAAGCAGGTGCCGCCATCGCAAATCTATCATATAGATAGCGAAAAATGGTTAGTAGACATAACAGTTTCACATAATATAAAAATAAACAAGCATAAATAGATCATGGATTTTTAATCTACAAATGCCCCTCCCACTATTACATGCAATACTGTAATCCCCAAACAGAATGCAAATAAATAATTAATCAAATTAAATATAATAGTGAAAGGTGGATCCCATGAATATATTTCAGCTCCAAGCTTTGGCACGATCTCGTCTACGTATATTCATTAGGTAGACAACTCATTGTCAATCACTCAATAGTGACTCATGGGTTCCGGTCCTGGTCGTTTCTCGTTGTGACAGCTTTGGCACGTTCACAAAGAGGCGTACCAAGGTTAAACTTGTCAATGATAAATTGAAGATACTTGCGTAGTCCTGACAGCTTTGACACGTTCGGGATTTTCGTTTTCGCTTGAACTTATCTAGTATCACATATACATCTGGTATGGATAAATTTCTATCAACTACACCATCACTGCTTTGGCACGATCTCGAATGCAGCCATAGAACAGATATCCAAAAACCATATTGACAAGATGGATAAAGAAATATGCATCCAATACATATTACTTTTAAAACCTTATTAAAATGGGATTTTCTGCAAAGATGATACGTATTTAATTTAATCAAATTAAATAAATACTAGCATGTATCAAGTAAGAACATAATTAAACAATGAATTTAAAGGCATATTCATATCATGTGTTCAGGTTCAGACCTGCTCTGATACCATTTTTGTTGGGGTTTTGGGTGGTAATTCGGGTAAACGTAGCGGAACGCTGAAAATCAAAATTTTCCGATTTCAATAATTTTTCTTGGGTACTCAATACTCAAAACTGAAATTTTTACCCAAAAATAAGATTTTTCAGTAATTACTATTTTGCCCCAAAACTTTGTATTTTTGTCATTTTAGTCAAAAATATTTTCAAATACAATTCTAATTGATTCCAAATCAATCCCAAAATGATTTGTACATGTCTAATACATGAAAATAAATTTTGCAACTCAAGAAAACAATTTTTCCTTTTATTGCCGAATGGTCCCTAAACTTTCAAGAATTTACAATTTGGTCGTTTTTGTTCAAAACATGTCAAGATCAAATCCAAAAATTCCCAAATTTAATATACATTATATATACATCAAATCTCATCACATATATGAAAAGCCCCAAATTTGGTGAAGGTTAAAAACCCTAATTTTATAATTTCACAAAATAACAAAATTAACACCAAATTAATCAAATTCAAGACTTTAATTCAATTCTAACAACACCAAACAAACCTCACCATCATGAAAAAACTCAAGAACAATTTAGGTCAATCATGAGTGGCTAAGTAACTCTAGAATGGCAACTTCCATCAAATGGTTAAAAAAGAATGCTTAATAAATAATTTAAAGCAATCTAAAAACATATACATGCTACCATCTTTCAATAAAGTTCCCAATCATCAAAACACATTCACAAAAGAGTAGAGAAGAAACTAAGCTACTCATATAGAAGCCTAGTATGAAAGAAACAATTTTCATAAAGGAAAAAGTAAGAAAAACTTACTAAAATCCTTATTTTCCAAGCCTTTCTTCCTTTTTTCCTCCTTTTTCTCTCTTTCTTTCTTTCTTTCTTTGTATTTTGATTTTTAGGGTTCTTAGATTAATGAAACAAAGAAGAAAAACTAGGCTTATATATTTTTCAACATTACCGAAAAATGAAGAAATAATAATAGCCATATGTTTTAATTTTTATTTCAATAAATTGGAAATGATTTAATTTTATTTGTGGTAACAAATCATCAAATAATTCAATCCTTATCACAAATAAACCAATTAAATCATGCCAAATAAACCAATCAAAATTGGCCATAAAAACCAATCACATTAAGCCATTTAGTTTACTTAATAAAGTAAACTAGATATTTAATATTTAATTAATTTAATTATTTAATATTTAAATAATCAAATAATTAAATACAAATATCTCAAAATATGTATATTATATTTACATTAAATAATAAAAATACATATATAAATAATAAATGTCAAATATCATAATTCGACATTTAATAAATGGCCGATAAGATCTCAAAAATATGTATATTTTTTAACCGTTAAACGACTTATAAATAATCAGTATTATTTATAAAAGTTGCCCTAGTGCCCTACGAGTATATCTCATTAGTGAGACTCTCTAGGTTCAGGCATAACCGTCACGAAATCAAATTTCGTGTCCATAATCTACCCACTCGTAAATTATAACGAACACATATAAAATATCTGAACCATACAGGTCGAGGTCACTGCATACATATAATCTTTCCATCACAGGTATTCAGATTATCCCAGAGATATAGATATAAACGTCAAATCTCTTTAGGTATGATCCCGTCGACGATTCTATTAGCAATCTCTTAAATAACACTTAGAACTGATTTCTACAGTGTACCTCGGGCCCATGGATTTAACAGATTGCTAATTCCATAATGGATACCTATTCTCTGTACACAGAACTGACAGATCCTATCTTGATACACACAAGATATCCTGAGGATCAGTCCATACCCAACGAACAGGCGGAGGTATGATCTAAATAGATTAGTGACGTGACTGCCATCAAAGTGTGGATGATACCTCATATATCCACAGTGGTACCTCAAGTTGGAGGATCATTATGCTCACTCAACCCGAGAATATTCTTATTGACGTTGGTGTACCATCTATTAAGAATCTTCGACGAGAGTCGTTCAGTGTTTATCCGATATAAATACCTACGTGTCTATATGAGTCTCCCGAGACTCATGGTTCATTGAGAAACCATTAGAATCCAATATTCCAATATACGACACGTACCGGTCTCAACAGGTTTACTTACTGACCAAGTAATTGTAAACCTTGACCGGGAACAATTAAAGAATGATAATGTTATGATACTACTCAATGTCAGTTGCTACGCTTTTGCAACTGTATCATAACCAATCACTCTAAGGTCTTTTACGTCTTTACCATATAATAAAAGAATTCATATTATAGAAACTGTTTATTTTATTTATTAATAAAATATATACAAAAGTATTTACATGGAAATACATAAGAAATTGGGGCTCAGAGCACCAACCCTACATCTACAGTGCTGCAAAAGAAGCTACCATTAAAACTTAAGGACCTAGGAAGCTTTAATATTCCATGCACAATTGGAAACCCCAGGTTTGAAAAAGCTATGCTAGATTTAAGAGCATCTATTAATTTTATGCCATATTCTATTTATGCTTATTTAAATCTTGGGCCCCTTAAAGAGACTGGTGTAGCTATACAACTTGCTGGTCATTTTAATGATTATCCGCAAGGGTGTTGGAATATGTATTGGTGCAGGTTAATGAACTAGTATTCCCTGCGAATTTCCACATGCTTGATATAGGGGATGAGAGATGCTCTTCGCTGATCTCATTACTTTTAGAGAGACCATTCATGAAGACAGCTAGAACAATGATAGATATACACAAGGGAACTTTACCATGGAGTTTGATGGCGAGGTCATACACTTCAATATCTTTGAAAAAATAAAGCATCCCCCAATAGTGATAGGGCAGTTCATGGGCTGCTCGAACAGTGAAAAATTCACTGTTTTGGGCAGCCGTCACCCGGTTGGCTAAAAAGTCACCTGGTAACGCCGTTTTTCACTGTTTTTGCTTATTTCAACTCCGAAATAATTTCCGGCAATTGTTCCAATACCCAAAACACATCCAATATATTTATATGACATCAAATTCATCAACATAAATCCATATTTTCCAGAACTGATCCATAAAACAAAAATGCCAATTTTTCATGTTTTAAATCTAATATTTCAAGATTAATCCAATTAATCAAAACACCAATCAAAGTCACCATACATGAACCACCCAAGAACAATTCTAGGCATTAGAAGAGTGGTCATAACACTTTAGAATGGAAACATATCATCAAATGATTAAATTGGATAATAATTACACTAATTCCATCCAAATCTACTTCACACATGCTCAAATCCTTCCAATTCATCCTCCAAATCCAAAACCCCAAATTTATAAGAAGAAATTAAACCCTAGAACCATTCTAACAATTCAAGAACATGAAACAAATTTCTAAACTCAAGAATGATAAAGATTACCTCTAATCTCCAATTATCCTTAAGCTTTTCTTGAATTTTTTCTTCACTTTCTTCTTGGTTTCATCAAACAAAAATTTGAGAGGTTTGGAAATAAGGGTTTTCGGTCATGGATTCCATTGAAAGCCAAAAGAAAATTTTTTCAAATAAAAAATGGAGATGACCGACTTAGGGGGTTATTTTGGTCATTTTGTAATTTAAATCAATTAAATTATAATAAGCTTTAATGTTAGCAAATCAAATTTGCACACATTAGGCTTAATAAAATCATGCCATGTATTTCAATAATAATTAAACATATTTCACAACATTTATGAAATATAGATATTATTTAACTATTCAAATATTTAACAATTAAATATCTAAATAATTAATTAATATAATTATTATATATATGTATTTTATATTTACATTAAATAACAAATACATATATTTATGGCATGCGTCAAAGTCTCATTTGACAATTAATTAATGTGTATCTAATCAATTATGTATTAAATACAAATACACAATAATTATTAAATGACCAAAATCCCCTAATGCATATGTTGTCGTTTAACCGATTAAACGATTCGAATTAACTCATTTAATCTGATGAAGTATTATGATAATCTGTATTATTCATAACGCGTTTCCCAAGTGCTCAACGAGTACACTTCATATTGTAGGATTCTCTAAGTTTAGGTTTATCCATCACGAAATCCAATTCCGTGTCCATAATTCACCCACTCATGAATTATGACGACCACAGATAATCTCACTAAAGTATGCAAGTCGAGATCATTGCATACATATAATCCCTCCGTCACAGGCTATCCATATTATACCTGAGATATAGATAAGAACGTCAAATTTTTTCGGTATAATATAGTCGACATTCAATTTACGATCTCTAAATAACACTCGGAACTAATTTTCGAAGTTATACCACGGCCATGGATTTACTAGATCGCAAACAAGTGTAGGATGCTTATGCCCTGTACACAAGACTGACAGATTCTATCTTGATACGCACAGGATATCATGAGCATCAGTCCACACCTAATGAACATGCGGAGGTCTGATCTAAATAGATCGGTGACGTGAATGCCATCAAAGTGTGAATGATAACTCATATATGTAAGTGTTCCTAGAACATGCCAAGGATCTTTAAGATGATATTGTGTGTGAATAAATCAAATAAGCTACGGAAATACTTACAATGATCGGATGTTGAGATTTCAAAAATCTTTTCATTTCGAAAGCTCCAAGCTTTGTGTTTGTCTTCCAAACTCACGGATGAGTTTCCCTATCAAATTTTTTAACTCCTTGAAAGTGCTAGCTCAAGTTGATTTTGAGGCAAAATCAATTGAGGAAGAAGAAGGAGGTTCACGGCAATGTGTGGGAGAGGGAGAGAGTTTTTGTTTTCTTGATATTTGATTTCTAAAATCAAATTACCAATTACAAAAAATCAAAGTTGGTATATGTCTTTCAAAATAAAAACAAAGTTTGTTGGTTTAGATTGTGTGTTAAAAAAGCAATCCAAGCTTTACACAATCTTTAACAACTTCCATCACAAGTCAAAATTGTTGATGTAAGTCAAGTGGGTCCCACCACTTTTAAATTCCAAATCTAAGTCGAACAATCCAACACGCAACTTCGTTCGGCCCGGGTTCGTTTAATTTCGAATTAAATAAATTTTCCGTTGCGACATAATTAAATATAATTTAATTAAATAATTATGCCTTGCAAAATTATTATTAAGTCACTTACGAATTAATTCTAAATTAATTCGTTTGCCCGAATTAAAATATAATTTTAATTCCGCATTGAAATATAATTTCAATTAACATATTCAATATATTATTTAATCGATTATTCCAAATTAATCGTTCTCTCTTTCTTCTATCCAAATTTTATCCCAGATAAATTCTTGCCGCAATTAATCCCATATTAATTTCTCACTCTTCCAATTAATCCTAGATTAATTATGTTCGAGTCAAATGTCATCGGTGAATCTTTGGGAAGTGACCCAAGAGATCCCTGGATATGTTGGCAGTAAATACGGTCATCGAACTATCCGAATACGTGCGTACCCGGTACCACATTCTTACCGATTTACAAGACATGGTTGGCTTCTAGCAAATCACTGTGCCTACCCAATTCTCCATAAATATTCTTTTAAGGAATACATAATCTTTATCAAGTGTAGTATACTAAGTATTGCGTATTACTATCCAGTATCAGATGTCACATGCTAGGTCTGGGGCTGGAATTATGTCTGCCCCGTACGAAGCATATACCGGATCACTAGCAACTAGTCTGTGTAATCTGATAATCATGACCTTGTCATATTATCCCGATAGCTACAACATTTAAGAGTACCAGTTCTGTATCCTACGTGATCATCATCTCAATATGACTGAAGTGATACTTCCATCTTGACATCACACCCAATACACTATGATTCTCAATATACCCAGAAGAGGTGTACACAGAACCTGTTAAAGCCCCAGATGACCAAAACTAAAGCATACTGATTGTCGCAAGTATTAGCGATGCAAGTCTCAGGTTAAGACCAAATACACCTACCATGATTCGGATTCCCATAGACACATAGTCATACTACCAATGGGATTCTGAGGGGTCTATCCAGAGCGAAGCTGTTCCCGTACCATCGGTAAATAGAACCTCCTATTACACTTGCATAAGTATCCAATACTTAAATATATGATAACTATTCCGTTAAGCTTCCATAACGCGTACAAGTGTAATACTAGTCTATTCCGCTTTATCGATGTCCAGTCTCGATAATACTACGACTATGGATATTTAATGATTAAACCTTTCGTGGATTAATACTGTCTCATATCTTATTAATCCGGTACTAATCATATGGACTTTTATCATTTATATATCCAAGTAATTCAATTACAAAATGATAAAAGAGCAATTTCCTTTGTCACGTAGTTAATTTGTACAAAGAACACCATGTCTTTTACAAATAGTGATGCTATGGGTCATAATTATCCAGCAATCTCCCACTTGGCCTATAGCCAATCACTCAAGTGTCCAACACCTGAACTATATACGGGCCGCTCATGCTTATGCTGAGATATTGCTTTCGTCAACAGATTTATAAGGTTATTATCTGATGCGATTTATTCGATCATCACATCGCCACGATGTATGATCTCACGAATCAGATGAAACCGTTTGAAGTACATACTTGGATCATTGATGAGATCGTAATTCCTTAGTCTGTGTTGTAGCCCAGCTCAGCTGCTAACAGAACTACTCTTAATCCAATTAGGAATTTTATAGATCCAAAATGCTTCTTTTGCTGCCTCAGCCGCATCAATATAATCCGTTTTTTTGTTGAATCGGCAACAATATCTTGCTATGAAGATTTCCAGCTCACTGTTCCGTTGTTCAAACAAAATATGTACCCTGACTTCGACTTGCAGTCGTTTTTATCAGTTAGGAAACTTGCATCAGTGAATATAGTCACCTCAAGTTCTTCATCTCCATAAATTAAGAAAGCATCCTTAGTTCGCCTAAGATACTAAAGGATGTTCTTAACATCAATCCAGTGACCATCACCTGGATCGGCCTGATAGTGACTCCAAATGCTCAAAGCATATGAAACACCAGGTCGCGTACATGTCTTTCAATGTACGAGTTCTCAGAGAGTGCCAACAACTTTTAGATTTATCCCAGTAGATCTTTATTCCTAGAATAAAGGTTGCCTCTCCCAAGTTTTTCATGGAGAATTTTAATGAAAGCCAAGCTTTCACCGATTGTAACATGGGAATGTTATTTCCAAGAAATAATACATCATCAATGTATAAGACAATCAATGTCAGTGCGCTCCCACTAACCTTCTTATATACACAAGAATCATCATCGTTTTGAATGAAACCATATACCATTATGATCTCATCAAAACGTTGGTTCCAAGAATGCAATGCTTGCTTTAATCCATAAATGGATCGATTTGACTTGAAAACCTTGTTTGCATGTTTTGGCGCGACAAAACCATCAGGTGTTATATAAAACATCCTCCAAAAGGTTTCCATTAAGGAAAGCAGTTTTGATATCCAGCAGCCATATTTCATAATCGAAATATGCGGTAACAGCAAGCATTATCCGAATGGATTTAATCATGGCAACATGTAAAAGGTTTCGTCGCAATCGACACCATGTTGATGACGATACCCTTTCGCTACAAGCCTAGCTTTGTACATTTATTTGTTGCCATCCATGTCTGTCTTCACCATGAAGACCCATTTTCTACCAATAGGCACAATGTCTTCTGGTACAACAACCAGTGTCCAAACTTGGTTGTATATATGGAATCCATTTCGGACTTCATGGCACCTTGCCACAAAGCGGAGTCGATACCTTGTATCACTTCCACATACGTAGCTGGTTCGTCTTCCTCAATAAGATTGATATCTACATGAGGTGAGATCAGAAACCCATACCTCCCAGGTTGTTTCCTGACTCCATCCCACCTACGCGGTTCTTGTGTATTAGAAGATTGTGGTACAGTCTCATCTCTGATGAACTATTCGTATTCCGTTAAAGAATCGGTGCCAAGAACAGACTCCGAAATATTGTTATTCACATCTAATGTGTATATCTCAATATCATCTTTATAAACAAAACACCCAGTGTTCTGGAACATAAAGGTATACCCGCAACAGGTTAAACTAGATATAGAGATAATGTTTCTAGTCAAACTAGGTACATCATAACACTTTCCTAATTTAAGTACATGCCCAAAGGGCAGTTCCAAAACTTAGGCGCCAACGGCCAAAACAACGACTCTCATCCCATTTCTGACTTGCGGGTCAATCTTATCTGAAGCCAGTCTCCTACTAATCAGCAGATCCCGCACATCAGTACATATGGACGTACCACATACAGTATCAAAAATCCAAATTTTAAAATCAATAGCGGACACGTTTATTATAATAACAAACATACCTGAAGTCGGAGCCTTGCCCGACTTCACTTCCTTCATGTTTTCCTTGTCCATACGGCAGTCACGCTTTCAGTGACCCCGTTTTCCACTGTTTAGGCAGACATCTTGGGATATATCATATGTCTTCCCAGAAGACTGTGACGATTTTGCCTTTGCCCTTTTCACAACCCCAGAAGCATTCGGCCAAGCCTTGGCCTTCTTGGATGTTGAAGTAAAATGCGTTTTGCACTTCTTGCCCTTTTAGAAGCTCTGGCTCTGCCTCCTTGAGCATAGACATTAACTCTCCAAGAGTTTTCTCTTGGTTCATTATGAACCCGCCCCAGCATTTGGGCAGAGACTGTAAGATCAAATCTATAGAAGTCTCGGCCTCGTAGGTAATGCCCAGCTAACCTAGCTGTTCGATGTCAGCAATCATCTGCCACACCTAGTGCTCGACAGATGTACCGTCTGACATTCGCGAGCGAAAGAGCTTCCTTTTTACAATTCATACTTCTAAGATCTAAGGTTAGATCTAAGAAGATCTTTTAATTTCAATATCATGGTATAAGGATCTAATCCTTAGTTATGACAACGAAATTAAGGAGTCATTGCGGCAAGCATAACGGATTAAGCACTAAATTTATCATCACTATGAGTCTTCCAAAGCTCATGCTCTACTATTTGCTCAACTCTGGGCTCAGGCCCGAAAGGTTTCTCTATGACATAGAGCAACTTCTCGGCTTCCAGGACTATCCTGAGATTCATCTCCCAATCTGGAAAATTAGAGTCGTTAAAGACATTGTCACTTAGGATTATGTCCTTTGACGCTAATCTTTCCAGTTATATTGATTGTTATAGTCCAACTATCCAATCAATGATTTCGGGTATAATTAA